>JAPMOQ010006612.1:1889382-1950560 GCA_026543055.1 Argiope trifasciata
ATCTGTATATTTGCATATTGCTATCCCATGACTTTTGTCACTTCAGTGTATATATTTTAAAATTCTAATTGATTTTATATATCCTTAATAAACTGGTGGAACTGCAGTTCAATTACATACATAAACAACAAGTAATTAAGCAAAACATTCATATTTAAATAAAAGAAGACCAGTAAATGAAATTAAAAATTGTTCACTTCAGATATGAACTAACTCCAACAAATAACTTTAAAATATTTAAATCTTTCAATAAGAGATTGTCTTTCTTTTTAAAGGAGAACAAATCACAGAAGAACGGAAGCAGAACTAAATGATATTTTATAAATTCTTTAAATTCTAATTGATTTTATATATCTTTAATAAAGTGGTGGAACTGCAGTAATATATATATATATATATATATATATATATATATATATATATATATAAAGTAATTAAGTAACATATTCAAAACTAAATAGATGATGACCAGAAAATCAAATGTAAAAAAATCCCTTCAAATATGAATTTAAACAAAAATTAAACAGTCAAAACATATTTAAGTTTCTCAATAAAAGCTTGTCTAGCTTTTTTAATTACAAACAAATCACAAAAAAAAAAAAAAAAAAAAAAACGGACGCAGAATTAAATGATAACTTATTTTACATATCAATTAAATTCTAAATGATCTTATATATCCTTAATAAATTGGTGGAATTGCAGTTCAAATATATACATAAATAAAAAGTAATTGAGTAATATATTCAAAAGCATAACAAAATTTTGTGGTTTTAATTCTAAAATTAAAATAATTATTAAATCTGCTAGTTCTATGTTTAATACAAAATAAATCATAAGAATTTCATTTCACTTCAAATGAAATTCTTATAATTTATTTTGTATTATATATATCCAAGAAACATCACCAAATTGTAAATTTGATTATACGATTTTAATTTCTTTTTCTAAAATGTTATTGAATTCTTAAAATTATCAATTCACTACAAATATCCATGTAATATCATCAGAATGTAAACTTGATTATCCGAAATCAGTTTCCTTTCTATAATGTTGCTGAGCCCTTAAAATTTTCATTTCATTACAAATATCCATATAACATCACCAAATTGTAAATTTGATTCACAGAATCCAGTTTATTTTCTATAACGTTATTGAGCTCGTAAAATTATCATTTCATTACAAATATCCATATAACATCACCAAATTATAAATTTGATAATCCGAATTCAGTTTCTTTATATGTAGTATTATTGAGTTTTAAGTGTACTTTCCTATACAGAGTTCGTTTAATGATATTTCATTCGGGAACCTGCTGAGTTTCGTAAAAAGAGCAGTCAATATACTATTTTTTTCAAACAACTAAAAATGATCTTTTAATGAATATAATTTTGAAAGAATGCGGCTTAAATAACAGAAGTATGCAATTCTCTAGTTCGGCGACATGGTTTTTATTTCACGTTGCTTTTAACTTCTAAAGCTATTCCTATTTGAAGTACTTTACCCATTTATTCCTGAATATAGTAAAATATCCTGAAGTTTATTTTTGCAAGCAAACATTTTTATAAAATGTTAATCTATTTTGTCATTACTTTCGACGATGTAAATATTTTTAAAAGAAAATACAGATTTTTCACTTAGGGCTGGTAAGAGATTTAAAGTTCATTCACCGGGAAACATATCATTGCTAGTTCTTACACATTCTAATCTCAACAAGCCGCCATTTTTCGTGAAGGAAAAAAAGAAGAAAGTAAGACCTCAGTATTTAAAGACACTAATCTGCAATGAAAACATTGACTTGCTAATTTCATTCACACTAAAGCGTTGTTCTTGTTTCTAGCAAACTCGAGGTAGATTGATGGCAAAATAGCGGTTTAAATCCCGTTCTAAGGAAGGTACGTTATTTAGAGTAAGCCTAATGTGTAGTAAATCCAAATATTATTCAAATCACCAATCCGTATGCCATAGAACGGTAATATTTGGCAGAAAATTTTTGTAGCATGGTTAATAATAAATCGCGTTTTCCCGCTTTCTAGCGCTGCGGTGTCTTGGTGGCAGAATCTAAATTTGGATCCCACCAAAATTAACCGTTTTATGTAAACTTTTGAAAAAATAAATGTTTAAGGTCACAGATCTGGACGGTCCGATTCAGCAATTTTTTAATACATCAGTTTCGGATGAATCACAGAATTTGTTTGATTTCATTTTATGACAGTTGAACCGTATGATCTTTTATTAGAACAGTTTTGAATTTCTAGAAGCGTATATTCTTGGGTGTACACATACATACAGAAGGGGCCATTATTACGCATATTTATACTATTCAAATTACAAAAATTCGGAAATGGTTCGAATGTGTAAATGTGATGAGTTATCAACTAATAACGAGTAATTTTCAATAAATTGCAGCAAATTGGATTAATTTTTAACAAACTCATCAATCAAACTCAATAATCAGAGATTATACCTGTTGTTTCCAATGAAGTAGATGAAGCCGGTAAAGTGAAAAATAACAATATTTATTTTATAAACTTAGAAGTTTTAACTATACGGAACGAAACTCTGAGAACCTAGTCCGTGTATGATATTAGTTTAAAAAGAATGGAAAATAGATAAAAAAATTATTAATAATAATCAGTATCAATCGCGATAACAAAAACAGATTAATTTACGTATTTTATCACAGAGCTGCAACTAAGGCTAGATTGAAGGTTATCAATCAACCATGACGGTAGTATTGATAACGAACAATTGTTCTGGGAGACAATTTAAGTTTTGGATTTATTAGGATGATCTGAAATGTTTGATCGAACCGAAAAAATTATTCAGCACCATTAGACTTGTTTATTACCAAGGCACATTATTGAATAAAGTACACGGAAAATTAAATTTCGATAATGAAATACAACCTATAAATTTTCACGATCTGTAGGTAAAAATAAAATAACGTAATAAAACGATGGAGGGAAAGATTTTTTTTGCCTCCGATATAACTCCAAATCGTAATTCAATATGTAATTGGCTCGATTAATTCCCTCAAAGATCAAGAACCAGTGACAAATGTTCCGCGTGCTTTTTACTAGTTTCGTCTCACTTTATAAGTTTACTATTCCACCCAGGCAAAAAAGGAACACAAAATTGGAATTAAGTTTCTTGACATCAATATCGTCAACTTCCCTAATAGAAGAAATAAATGAACAGATATTTACTTAAAGACACACTTATTCCGCAATTTTATTTAAATATTAAAAAATGAGAATTATAGCTGATCCTTCACACTTTATATACGAGAGAAAGTACTCAAATTAAATAGTGCTACATTTAATAAAATAATATGAACGCCTGCATAGTTGCTGAGAAATAGTCATATCACTGACTCTTAGATCCACCGCTGCAACAGCAACACAGGCAGAAACTGTGGTTGAGTCCTAAGGGACATCACCGACAACGGCACAACCCTTTCCTTAGGAAGCACATCCCAATATCAAAGGGAGGAGCCAGACCCCCATCTTTTCGTGTATCCACCAAGGTGGCGAGATAAAAAATCACCTTGCCGAGGCATCTCATCCTCATTTCGATGTGTCCCCCGAGTTGAAGTAAACAGAGAACTAAAATTATGCACTCAATCTTAATCTCAAGCTCTAACTTTTTTAGAAAAAATTATGATACATCTGATTCTAAATAAAAATAACCTACTTTTCTTTAAACATATTTTAAACGCAGTTTTGTTAAACGTATTATCATGGAAGTAGTGCAGCGTCACGGGAATATGCGTACCATCAAAATATGAAAATAATTTGACGCAATACACATGTGCCGAGAATTTTCATAGTAAATAAGAGAATGAAAAGGGAATTTTAAATGAAAATGCCTCAATCCAGAGAAAAGCTGGATTGATTACGTTAGCAAAATTTAACAAATCCGTGGAATTCTGGGTTATTATCTGTATAAATAAAAATTAATGTTTGTCTGTATGTCTTTTATCCCTTCCTAAACCGGTCATCCGATTGCGATGAAACTTGATCAGCTTATTGTATACAGCCACGAGTTGGTTATAGAGATAGTTTAAAATTTAAAAAAAAAAAATTCGAATCTTAACCGCCTCTATTCACCAAGGATTGATCTCCAAATAATTTTCCGAGGAAGCTATAGATTCTTTGGAAATGCTAAATCCATGTTAAAGGTTAATATCTTGTAACTATAGTACGCAAATGTCATGCAAGTCATTCTCAGAGGTAACATTTTTATTATAGATTATGCGAGAAAATTTCGGGGATAACAACCCTGGGGTTTTTTAATTTAAATTAAATTTATCGTTTTTCGCAGTAACAACCAAAAATGTTGTACTAAAATGATTTTGCACCCTCTTATTTTCCAAAAATTACCTTTTCAACTATAGTAATGATTTTATGGTATAAATGTATTTTCTATGTTTAATCAATTTTAAAAGAAAATGTTTAGATCGAATTTTCTAAAATTAAATTTGTGAACTCTGAATGAATATTGAAAGAATCACGAAATACAATAAATAGTTTTTTTTTACTACCATTCTGAAAATATAAAAATGAATATTTGTTTGTTCGTATTTTATATACTGTCATACCGTTTGATAAAACATTGCGATGAATTGATTGATTGTACTAAATATTTTTTTTCGGCGGCTGCAACACGCCGGGTATTAGCTAGTTATATTTAGATTTATTTAAAAATTCAATGTTTTAAAGATGCGAAAAATAATCAGTCGCAGAAAAAAAAATCTGATTCCAAACAGCGCAAATTCTACCTCCTCCATCCTCCAAATGTCACTTTTTTAGCGATATATATTTCACATTAAAAAATGAAGTAGAAGATGCGTTGAAATGAATTACTATGTAACAAACATAGTAAAAAATTTGGAAGCCCAGTTTTTCCACGCGTATTCAATGATGTTTTGATAACATCCATCAAAACAAAAAAAGCTGCCTTAATTGGTTTAAAAAAAGAGAGTAACATATTCATAAGCTCACATGGCATTCCGAAATTTCATCATAAACAGACTAAAAAACTGTCGAAATGACACTTCTTCACACACGAGATCCTCGTGACATCCTAGAATTTTTTGGCCAACAGCCATTATTTCCATCCATCGGAAACCAACCATCGAAGTGTGACTATCAAGTTGATAATGAAGTAGATTGCCCAGGGAGAATCCTTCTTCGATTTATTTATATAGAAAACAACAACAACAACGAGATACTATATTTCAATTTAAGAAACGAACTTGGGATCAGATATGTTAATGATGCGGGATTGATGTTTAGAATACAACCCAACGAGAGACTGGAAAAAAAATCATTTAGTCTCTTGTGATCGACAGAAGTTGCAAATATTTGTGCAAAATTTTATCTTTCTCAGTGATTTTTGCTTATTATTCTACCAAACCAACTTAATTAATTCAAATAAATCACTACAATGCAAAAAAGCATAAGTATTATTGTATGAAGTCGTTTGATACAATCAGTCCAATTGTGTAACATTACCAAGATTAGACAACAGAACAACTCTATTTCACTCAGGTGAAGTACATTTAACGTCAGACTTAGATAAAGGGAACTGACGTTCAGTACATCTGTGTGTGAGTTTAGTACGATTATCATTTTAGTACGATGTGAAAATTTATCGATTTAATACTACAACCAGAGATTCAATGCATCAACATTTGTTTTACTTTCTACAAAGTACATAAGATTTGGAACTATGTAACTTTGAATTAAGATAAGAAATGTGTTTTTATCGTATCATTTTTGAATTGTTCATTAAATAATAAGGACGTTTGAACGGTTCGGTGCAAAAAAGGGTTCTTAATGTAAATATGCTATTTTCATTTACAGTTTAGCCTACAGGAAACCATCTTACGATTCGAAATTTCAAAACTTTGAAATTAATATTTCGATTTCTGTTATTCAATAACTTATTATTTAATTAACAACTCAAAAATGATAAAAAAAACCATTGCTATCTTAATTCAAAGTTAATTGCATACAAATATAGCATATCGAACTAAAAGTCTTTAAATACAGGGCATTTCAAGAATATACACTCTCCACCCAGTTAAAAAGCTTGTAGTATCAGCTATATTGCAGATAATGTCATGTTATTCGATGAAGGTTAAAAAGACTTTTCTGACTGAAAGGCAATGAGTTAAATGCCTTTTTATGTAATCATCTGATGTGATTTAGATGTCATCTTCTCTTTTTTAGTATATCGTATACTGTACGCCAAATATGCTAATGAACTCTAAAGAAGACTTCAAAGTATATTTCAAACATGTTAAGAAAGCTCTTCTACGGAGTCAAAGCCGCTTTCTAATTCAGTCAGTAATTTAATAACCTCAAGATTCGAAGCAGATAATTTGAATATTGAAGTGAAGAAGATTTTTAGATTCAGAAATAGTGCCTTTAGAGTTTTACATTTTTAAATGATTCTAACGTATACAACAATTTGGGGAAAATTTCTAAAGAGACAACTTATACAAATTCTAATTAGTAAAAAGTTTTTAAAAATTAATAATTTGCTATATGATTTTAACATTTTAATCATAAACATGTACAGTAGAATAACTTTGGTCATCTAGGTTTCTATTAAAAGAGGTCTCTGCTGAGCGTGTTAGCATCACAAAATCAAATCGTGATTTTCCATTTTTTTTATGAAGTCACCGAATTTTTCAGAAAAGTGTACCAAAGTTGGCTCTGGAACAAATTTTCAAGAGGAGAAGGTTTTTTTTAAAAAAAATTTATCAGTGATTGAAGAAAAACATAAAAACAAAGACCCATTGCGATCTACAGAAATTGATGTGAACAATTTCCTCTTATTTCTACGAAAAAATGTCTGTAAATATGTCTTCTAAGCAATAAATATATGATTCTAAAAATAAATTAGATGTATTAGACATTTTACCAGAGGATAATCCACAATATTATCGAAATTTTCCAACATTAAAATGTTGTTGAAAATTCTTATTTATAGTAACGACTTCCATCACTCCCCCCCCCCAGAAAAAACTCCCACTTTTGTGTTAAAACACCTTTTTTTGAATTGAGATTAAATATTTTTACTAACTTTTTGGGATTAATGTAACCATAAATAATAAATGAGGTTGAAATTCAAATTTCTTAAAGTATTTCTTTCACTGCTTTACTCTCTGCAAGGCCCTCAAAACTACGAGGTACCGTGGACAAATCTGAAGTAAGGACCTAAATAAACAAATAAAAGAATAGGACGAAAAATAATCTTTCATTTACAACATTTCATTTTCTAAATAGTAATGCTTAATTTATATTAATATTAAAATCTTCAGCCTATGCATCTACTCGCATTTACGGTGCTGGTCCCAAGCATACGCCTGGTTGACAAATCGTAGTTTACAACATTGTTTCAGAGTTCATATTTGAGAAAAAAATTATTATTTATATTTTAGAGCTGTAATAAAAGCATGATTTTAGAGAAATTTATTTCTGACTCAATTTCTTAAGAAATTAAAATCCAATTAATTCCAATAATTTGTGTAGCCATTTTTCTAGACTAGGCTTTTTTAAGAACTAGAATGCTATTCATTCAGACAATTTCTATGACCATAAATTTTCTTTTAAGGATAAAATTGAAACCCTCTGAGTGCATCGCTAGCATGCATTTCGTATTTGTTAAAGCGTCCATGACTAATGTGTTCCACTTACAGACTATATGACGTATACATTCCCCAATTTCTTTTCATTAAAGGCAAGACACGTTTCTACGAAATATTACGGCAATCCGATAGGAAATAATTTCACGATCATTCTAAATATTAACTCTTTCAAAATCAAGGAAACAAACCACATCCTGAGGCTAAAAATTTATATTTTATTAGCGATTTCAAATGTCAGATTTTGGATGTTCTAGGCAATAAAAATATTAGAATATTAAATAGAAGCATAAATTTTTTTCAATTCCCCTGACAATATATGGATCTACATATATATTATTTTTTAAAACAATATGACCCAGATATTGAGATCTTAGATATCTAATTACTAGTTTCCGTTTTATATATCGTAATTATCTTATCGAAATATCTTATGTTAAATTTTCCAAAAAATTCTTTAGATTCAAAATACTCGAATCCATTAGCTACAACTTCTCACAAGTTGTTGTATGTAATTTATATTAACTGTCTACTTTTACACAATGACATATGCCGTTAGTAGTTACAACTGTTATATCGAAATTCCGATATTTTCTTATGTTTGGTTTTAGACAAACAACATTTTAATATAACATTGACCATATATTTATTTAAAATATAATTAAATACTGGAGTTAGTTTAATAAATGGCATTAGTTTTCATTTTACAAAACATAACTGTTATATGAAAATATATTTTTAAAAATTCCAAAGCATTCTATTGATCAATCGAAAAAGTTATCCCCACTTGTTTTCAAACTGATATATGCAACATGTCATTTTTATATATTACCTAAATTATCATATATACGTCGCAGGTGTTACCAACTGTTACATTGAAAATTCGCATGTTTTACCAGGTGTGAATTTCTACATATGAGAATTTGACATAACAAAGTAGTTATCGAGTTCTGAGTTAACATTTCATTAGGCAGTTCTGCTATTATGATTTACTAAGTTTCAATAAATAGCTTCTTTTCTTTAAAAAAATTATTTTACCATTGCAAGAATTACCCTTTGACATTCACCAAACAGCTTAGCTAATACAGAGTTAAAAATTAATAAACTCACATTCATATTCCGACAGAAAAAATAGTTAAAAATGGTTAATAATAAGAGGTAATAAAAAATTCACTAAATGCAACTGATAAAATATATTTTATGCTTATTTTTAAAATAATGCAATTGTTTTCCAATGAAAATTAGTCAAAAGCAAATTTATCAGAAGATATATCATTGCCATAGCAGAGACTATTAAAAGCGAAAGAAAAAGAAACTCTTATTTAAACATCGAATTCCCAACTCTTTTTCTAGAATGGTTTTAATTCATGTGGCTTAACTGATAAAGATACGGCATCTCCAGTATAGCTGTATTCACATTGTAAGACATCGTGTATGCTTCTGACAGTTTTCTTATCTCCATTCGCACGTGTAAAAAAAAGCTATCCTTGATTTGTCCTTAGTTATCATAGCATTGGGAAAATATCCAGCGAATCATAATTTTACATCACATATCAACAAGAATTCTAGATAACATCGGGAACGAAAAAAAACAAAAAAACACGTTTTTCAATTAAACGATGGAAAACTAAACGTGTATTATTTAGTATTTATAGTGAAAATTTTCGCTGATGATCTATGCATCAGTGAATAAGAATGAATACATTGCATGCATCATATATTCAGAAAATAAATAAATAAAATGGGATAATGTTTCTATGATGATCTAAAAGGGAGAAAAATAGAAATGGATTTTCTTAAACTATAGATTTTTGTTCCAAGGATAGAATCATATGAACTAAATACAAACATTGAAACATTCCTTCTAAACCTCCGTTAAAGTGAATTCCTTCACTATTTAAAACGAATTAAGAAGATGAAGTTAGGAATTCTGGACAGCAAATGGCTTTCACTTTCTTTTTTTCCACTTCTTTCCACAAAAAGATTCATTTCAAAACTGACTGCGAAACTAATAAATTGATTGAATGTAAGATAAATTTAAATAAAGATTATAACCATACCCTATTGTTTTTAACTACTCTGTTTGTTAACGATATTACGATTTAAGTATTTCAAACCTACCTCATGTTACCATTTTTACCAACAAAAACCCTGACTTTCTGTCCCATAATCAAAAAATATTATTCAGCATGGCAAATATTTATAGCATTTTGGAACAGCCATTATATTTAAAATCTAATTTTCCTTTCATTTTTAAGTTAATATAACAATTTAGAATCTAAATGAAAATATCCAAATACTTTTGTTAACATCTTTGAAAAATGCATGCAATTTAAAAACTGAGATCATTTAGAATCAATATGAAGCAAAATGAAGAGAAATGAATGAAAAATAGAAGAAAGTAAATTTGTTTCCAAAGCAAAACAAGTAGTTTTCTAAGCATTATCAAACGTTCTTGTACACTTAAACGCATCACAGTTTCAACCAATCGTGAAATTTAAATTTTTTCACGATTTTCACTTTGAATTTTCAAAAATCTTTTCACAAGCTGAGAAAAATTAGGTAAACATATCTTCAAGACGATACAAACAACCAGTCATAACATTAAACCCCAAAACGTTACACAAAACAGCTATGATACATTAAGAAACAGTTAGCCTGCAATTTTAAAATTTTTCCATTGAATTTTACACTTCCTTAACTGATCTAAGAGCTCATTAAAACTGTTAAAACAATGTACAACACGTCATAACAATTAAAAAAGAGAAAAACCTGATGATGTCTTCCAGCCATATTTCTAAGGATGTTACAGCTCCGACTGTCCGTAACCTCTCAAAGATTGCCCCGAAAATTTCACTCACGAGATGAGAATTTTCAAAACGGCTGACGAGGCTCTATTTGACCTAAAAAGAAACGAAAAAAAAATTAATCTCAGCATTCAAATATCAATAATTTATTCAATTACTTTCATATTCATCCAGTGTTGTTTATTTTTGTGTTAGATAATGCGTAAGTTCTTTAAATCAGCATTGTAAAATATGCTAATCATACGATTTTCACGTCGGGTTACCTTGAACACTATTCCGCCAATCAGCAAATCTATGTATGAAACGGTCTATTGTAGGATTTTTTGCTGAATGTGCATTCCGAATGAATCAGTTTCTCTTAAAGAACGCCGAATCGCTAATTTTTTTAATAAATAATATCCACTGTACCATTTGCTAGTATATCTATAAGAGGAATTTGAGAAAAGGAAAAATACTTGCAGAAATGTAAGAAAAAGGAAAAGTAGAAAAATTAAACTGAATAAATTTGCAAATTATTAATTTTAATTGTACTAACTCAACATAAAACTACGTAATTAAATAATAATTCCTCATCATTTTGTTAAAACTCATTGAAATGGATAACATTATGAGACGTATTGTTTGTTGTAAACTGAATTATTCTTTTGAAGTAATTCCACATAAGGATCAAACAGCTATCAGAATACATATTTACATAACAAAAATGGATTTTTCGACATGAACATTATTATATTTTAAAGAATTTTCTATGATGTGGGCATCATTTTATATAATACCGTATTGCAGTATCTTTAATACTGGAGTAAAGCTTTAACAAAAATATTTTAAGGAAACGTGCAAGACATGTAAAGATAAATTGAAAATGTTTTGTATGAAGTACGCCTATCATAAATAATTAATATAATTTAATTAGCGTATAATCATTCTTTGACAAAAACGATGAGCTATTGTTTTTAGGATCTTGTTATTTTTTCATATAATAAAGAAGATTTATTAAATTTTTTAACAATCAATTTCTCTCAGCATGGCTTTCTTGTAATTCGATTTTCATAAAATATAAATTAAAGAGGACAACAATCTTCACAGCACAGCTTCCATTAAACACGAAATAAATATGATAATTACCTTTTAACAATAGCACGCCCTAATAGCATGGTTTCTTTATAAAATGACGCAACATATTGCAACAACTTTCAACAATTAGACATTTTAATTAACGCGGTTCTCACATTAAGCAAGAAAAAAAAATTGGAATCACATTCCAATAACAAGATATTCTAATGTATTGTTAGAATGTCATGTAATATAAAACGATAAAATATTTGCAGTCTTCTATTTTTAAAAATGCAATTTAACTGCAAAAGACCTTCAATAATAGGAATCATTCTGAAATCTCTATTATAATATCGAAGGATTGAAGATACTTCAGGAAACAACAATAAATGTCATTTTTCGGAAACTTTGATTAAATTTGATTAATAAATTCGACTACATTACTTAAACTTACCAAGAAATTTCGAAAATAGCTAAAACATGGCGAATCAAGACTAGATAAACTCAAAAATAAAACAGTTGAAAACAGAAAAACCACTTCAAATGAATTTGTGTAATTTTCTCAAAAGTATCAGGTTTATCTTTATTTGTGAAACTGCTCTCTTGAGTTGAAATTGAATCTAATGAATCCTATTCCAGTTTCGAGTTTCTTGTGAGTCAGCTATGCAAACAAAGGCACACGTTACATGTTACAAATTCGGAACATGGTAGACATTCGAGAGTCGTACAAGGAAGTAGCAACGTTTTACATTTACCCCAGCAAAGAAAAAGAAGCATCTGCTTCTGATCATTCTGGATATTGTACTTTTTATTCAGAGAAAAAAAGAGGCATTGTTTAATTTGCTAGTTTTTATCACTAGTAGTGATGATAAACAATTTGAGATATCTTGTGATAAACAATTTGAGATATCTTTATCTTGTAATAATCATATTTTTTTAACTAACTGATAGCAATAACGTAACTTCACTTTTTAGAAAAGTTGATCAGATACCAATTTAAAATTTTAGTTGACTAGTATTGGTGCATCGGGTAATAAAAAGTTATTTAAAACACATATGCTATTCCAATTTCCGAAAATGCTATCGCAAAATGTGACAATACATATGCTATTTATTACAATTTATGAAAATACTATGACGAAACTTTACAAGACATCCAGAAGTTAAAAAAACAAATTTATTAAGTACATTTTCAAAATATCTAATAAATAAGCAGGAACGAAAATTCACTATATAGAATCCAACAATCAGCTAATAATTTTTTTTATTAGATATGTAAATTTTCTTCATGATTTCATTCTTTTTGTAACTGTTAGAACGATATTTCAAAAATCTCACTTTTTTATTTTGCTGAAATTTTGAATTAAAATTCGGTTCCTGAGAAACTGTGCTTCTGAAAACCCTTAATCAAATTACGAATCAGCTGCTGAACTCGCATTTTGATAAAAACGTTTCCAGAAACGTGCCATTTATTTTGACTTTAAAATAAAAAGTGTTTGCGGTGATTTAACAGTGATAAAACAGATTACATGATAAAAGATATTTGCATATCTGTGTTTGAGTATTCAGCTAGAGGCCGCCTCAATTTTGTTTTCTGACATTTCTTTCCTAAAAGTAGTAAGCAAGTAAAAGTGAGGAAAAGGTAAATATTGTTATTATCATCCATTCAGATTAGACAACACATTAATACGCCATTATGAAATTATCCAAACAATTTAAAATTGATTTCAGTAATAGTATAAGCAATCACATGATAGAAATATCCTGACTGAAGCCATATGTTAAACGGAAGAACATGTGTAAAGGATAATAAATGACACTTGCTAGTAGCAAGTGAGGCAGGGGAGCCGGTGCAATGGCGTATTTTCAATGAAGCTCGGCCGTATGCAAGGCAATTGAAAAATGTTATTAACCTAGTTGCCAAGTGAATAAATCTGAAAAAATATAGATAGTTTAGTTTAGTTATATTAACGTCCCGTTTAAAGCAACTCGAGGCCTATTTTGAGACGGACATCGTAATTTTGAACCAAGATCAGATGAAGAGGACGACACCTGAACTGGCACCCCCCTCTTCACACCAGACCACACCAGCGGGAGGACGTTTGGTCTGACAGATTTAACGTGCAAGAGACCCCCTCACACGACAATTCTTTGGTGGAATCGTGTCTCGAACCTGAAACCTTCCGGTTCCGAAGCCGAGACCTTACCACCAGGCCACCGCGGCCCGAAAGAATATAGATTTTATACATTAAAAACTATTAAAATTAAATGTGCGTTAGTTGAATCATTTAAAATTTCGACTAATTAAAGTTTAATTAATAATTTATTTATAATATATTGGAATATTACCCATCTGTTTATGTTATATTCCATTTGGCAAGTTTTATAAAACAAGGATTTTTAATACTACTTTTGTTTGAATTTTATTGTTTCGTTATAATGTATCATAATAACTGAACAATTTTAACTTACGTAAGAAAATAATTAATTGATAATTATGAATTAAATTTGTAAGATTTCCATTTTAGTCATTTCTTTCACTACATATTTGAAATAAATAAACACATGCGTACATAGTTTTGAAAATTACTAGATAAATTAAATTATAGTAAATCATTAGCATGTTATTTAAATTAAAAAATAATACTGAAATGCTAATCTAAATTTGTCAGTCATTTAAAGAAGCTGGCATCATAAGGGCTGATGCCTGCGGTCAAAATGTCTAAATCGGCTACTAAGAAGAGGTGTGATGTTCATTTGCAAATTTATGTGATGAATGCAACATGTCAGTATGGTGAGTTAGGCACATTTTATTTTAAATCAGAAAATAAATGTTAGGTAGTTCACAGTGTATGCCATAGAATTAAACAGCAATTTTTATTTATGGGCAGCACACGTTTTTTCCCCACAAAATTTCATATTAATCAATGACACTCCATCCGAATTATCCATGTTCTTATTCCGCGATTTTCACAGGTTAGAAATCAATCCATTTTCTGCTGCATCCAACGAGTTTCAAGATTAAATTTTTTACCTTTTACTAATATAGCAATAAATACATTATGCTGTTATATGGTAGTATGTTATTTCATTTTATAAACTTGCTTTTAAGTTTGCATCTAAGAAGTGATTTTTAAAAAAACTGATACTTGGTGGCATAAAACAATTGGTACTAAAAACTTAATTCTCAAACCGAACTATAAAACTAACGAATAATACGTAAAAAAGATGAGTAGGCAAAATTCGTATTTTTTGACTGACAAGGAACTGAAGACCTCTAACATACTATATTAAGCAGATCTTACAATTTTTATTGCATTTTTTAAATCTACAAAACTTAAAAAAATAATTGCCATATTTAAAATTTTCGAAGACAGTAAATCGAATTCCATTCTAAAAAAGTGATAAATGTAATTATCATGAAAAATCACTAATAATAATAATAAGTCAATAAATATTTAATATAATTCTTATACTTCATTCCATTCTCTCTTTACCCTTTGAAGTTCTCACAAAAACGAATTACAAATGAAATCACCTCTTTTATCTATACCGTAAAGCAGGATGAATCATTTATATCTTAAGTATGTGTGCGTGTTTAAGTGCTTAGCAACTCATAAAATCTTTTTAAATTCTTAAAGTATAAGAAAGGCTCGAATGAATCACAGCTCACTCTGTAGAAGTGAAAAAACACAATGGGGGTCATATGAACAACTGCATAACCTCTGGGTTAGATCTTTTTTTCTCTTGGTGAATATTTTTCCGCTTTTGCTTTGTTCACGTGCTTCATCTTTATTCGATAACATTTTTTTGTGAGTGTGCAGGGCTTTCTTACTTTCTCTTTTATGAAGTACACGAAGAGGAAATATTACAATTGTTAAAAAATTTGTTTTCAAGATTTTGATTAACTTTCACCTTTTAGATCGCCCTGTGTTAGAAAAACACATTTTGAATGTATGTCTATATTTCCGTCTATTGGTCTGAGAACACAATACCTCAAAAAGGAATGAGAGAAATGATAATGAGGTCCTGATAGCAAATTTGTGTATTTCTTTCAAATTTTGGTTGAAATCCATTGAAGAGAAATCTGTTTGCCTGTGTACAAGTGGATAAGACAGCACAAAAATATATACAGCAACATAAACAAAATTTGGTATGTACTTTTATCATCAGAAAGTCCGATTTATATTTAATATTGGAACAAATTCAGCAAAAAAGTGACCATGTATCTGCCAGTTTATTCGTATATAAAAGAGATAACTCAAAAATGCGATGACTTAGATAAATAAAATTGCTATTTTGCAATCAATGCTGTTGAATCATATTAAATTTGGGAACAAACGGTAGAAACGAAGATACCTGAAATTAATACTCGATTTCCTTATTATATTAAGAAACGCAAAAACTGAGTCGCGGTAGAGGAAATCAAGTAAGTGAAAGGGATTCGCGTTTGGGGTTTCAATAATCTTTTGCTATTAAGGCGCTTTCATTAATCTGACGGTTTGACCATCCGGCAATCATGCCAGGATATTTATTAAGCGAGTACTGCACTTATCTTTGAAATAATTACAAAATATTAATTGGGATAATACATTTTCATGTTTTATGGCTTCATTAGAAGATAACTAATGATTCTTCTTAAGGGACGCCCAAGCATGATTCACTTTTATCGTATAAATCTAAAAATGACAAAAAAGTTAGAAAATTCGAGAAGTAATGCGCATTATGCAAATAGATTATTTAATTATTTGACTTGATTTGAAGCATTTAGAGATTGCTCTCATTTCAGTTGTTTTGTCACAAATTATCGCGCGTACCGTTACCAAAAGACTTTAAATACTTTCATGTAAGATATTTTTAAAAAGAAAACAGAGAAAAGATAAAGTTAAATGGTGAAAGATGGAAGATGGAAAATTCAACATTGAATGTGACGAAGAATTTGGTTTAAAATTATAACTCATAGTTTTTTTTTCTCTTAATCTTGTATTCACAGCTTCATGTAATCTCCCAACTGAAGAAACTGATCAAGGTAAGAGATCATATCATGCAGTATCTAGACAATTTATAGTCAAGAATGTACTTAAATTTTTCATAATATATTTCAGAATAAACAATTCAATTTCTAATCGTGAAAATAGTTTTAAAATTTCGACAATTTTATTTCCCTCTATTCACATGGTAAGCTTCGGCAAACTTCTGATGCAGCTTATATATCATTTCCCCCCCCCCCCAAGTCAATTTTTGTATCATAAGCCGTAGAATATAAATACAATAAATGACTTTCCTCAAGTTATTTTTAGCAATATGAAAAATGCAAGTACAAATACGGAAAGAGGCCTTCCTCAAGCCAGTTTTGAAAACACGAAAAATACGATTATAAATATGAAAAATGACCTTCTTCTAGACAATTTTAGCAACAAGAAAAATGCAAGCATAAATTGATTTCTTTAATTCAATTTTAGAAACATGAAGAACTCGTGTATAAATATCGCAAAAGACCTTTTATGCGACCAAACGTCGGATTTAACAAATGCATATTTCGGTAGGGCACAATAGCTAACATCTAATTGCTTAAGACATGTTCGGGCTGAAATTTTAAAACTGGTATTTTATTACAGATATAATACCAAATAAAGTTATTTTATATAGTGTGGCCATAAATTAAATGGACTGTTTCATAACCGAATAATTCGCAAAATATTAATCACAAGACATGAGTTTATTTGGATATTAGTAGTATTGTACACTAAATTTGCGAATGGATTACTTTAGGCTTTTAAAATTCACTAATGAATTATACGTATTTCTTTGAAGGGTAAGTTGTTTAATGATGCGTCAGGGAAACGAAATTTTGACAGAAAACACCAGAGAAGTACGACATAAGAGCTAATTTACCGATACCGCATTTTCAGAGTAATGCAGACCAACCACATCGAATACTTAGTAGCAGTAAATCATAAGTTAGCCCTAGGTGTTAAAAATTCACTAATGTGTGAGATATATTTCGAGATTTTCCATTCTTCTTTGTATACTCTCGCAATGAAGGCTACACCTATAACAAAGCTTGTACAGATAAATGTCTATGGTATCATGATAAATGATTCTGCTGTGCTAGGGCAACGAAATTTTGGAAGAATACCAGAAAAGTATCTCGTACTGCTATGGTTTACTTGCAATAGCACTTGGTTTACGTGTTCATACACTTATGAAAACAGCTGACTGGCTAATAGGGCATTTCCAGAATAACACTCGGGAGCAACAACGAACATTCGTCAAAAAGATCAAAAACAGATCAAAACGAGCTTATGTGCACTCTCATGTCTTAACTTATTAATTATTTTTTGATGAATTAGTTTGCATCCATTCTCTATTCAAAAAATATCCATAATAAGTGCTATTTTTATCAAATACTATATTTAATGTTATTAGAAAAAAAACATATTTAAAAAAAACATAAAAGCAAAATCCGAGATTTGATATCAATTTTAGAAATTCCCCAAACAAGGTTTCAAAAGTTCTTTTCGTATACACCATCAAGAACAACTCCATGTATGGATTGCAAACATAATATTCTGTGCATTCAATCAATAATGATATCTTTAAAAAAAATTTCTGACAGTATTATGAGAAATATTTTCAAAACCGTTGAATCGAGTCCACTGTTGCCTGCATGACAATTTACAATTAAATTGTACGCGATATCCATTTAAAAATAAAGAAATGATGTTTTAAAAGGGAGGAAAATTCCAAATATTTTTCGTACCAAATCAGCTATTGTACTTTATCAAGGTCCTTGAAGAGACCAGATTTCTCACGCAATCTCAGCAAAGCGTTGAATTAGATGAGGCATTAATTTTGATAGCAACATTATCTTCTAAAGGACTCGTATTTCTGCAAATTGTGCTCTATTTATACTACGCACAACAACTCAGAAACAGCCCAGAGCATCTTCAGTAGTGCCATGCATTAATGCAGAGATAAGAACGAAAAAATACATATGATTAACAAGAAGCGAGTTTTTCCTAACGAAATTTAGCCGGGTATTAACACAGAAAGAGAGATAAGGAAGGGAAATACACGCCATGAAGAAATAAGGAAGGGTTATAGCTGTACAAGTAATTTTATTTAAATCATATCGCTAAGTATTTTTCTTAATATCACATGATTCACTAGAATAAGTGAGACTGAACGAAATTTAATATAGTTATTTTTTCATATGGCACGAAAATAATTATTATTTAAAAGAATCTAGTAGAGCAATTATTAAATGTTATATGATTCACTAATATAAGTAATTAAATAGAACCTAGGAAAGCAGCTTTTTTCACATAATTCACAAAAATAAATATGACTGACCAGAATCTGGTGGAGTAATTTTTTATGTCTTATGATTCACTAAAGTAAGTGCGATTGAACAGAACCTAGTACAACACAATACAAGTAGTTTTTGTTTTAATCATATCGCAAAGTATTTTTCTTAATAAAATTCCCCAAAATAAGTGTGACTTAACAAAAGTAATTTTTAGACGTCTTTTCGTATAACTGAATATGATCTATTAGAACAATTATAAAATGTCATGGAATTCGCTAAAATAATAGAAATCAAATAGAACCTAGTAAATCAATTTTTTTTTTGCCATTATAATTCACTAAAATAAATGTGACTTAATAGAATCTAGAGGCGTAATTTTTTGTCTTACAATTTACTAAAATAAGTGTGACCGAATGGAACCTAGTACAATACAATACAATTCTGAAACTTTGAACTTCGCAATAATTTAATAAAAATTTCGACATACACAAAAGGATAGTAAAAAAGAATAAATTCCAAACAAAAAAAAAAAAAAAAACAAGAAAAGTAGACTTTTCTGCAAGAGCTAAATTATAAATCATGGCAATAATGAATATGTCAATCGATATCATCGAAAGGATGATCAATTGCCATCCTCTTAATTAGAAATGGAAGCATCTTGCAATGTTAAAAAATAATACTCAGCGGTACTTAATTTTGTTCATCCACGTAAACTATGAATATTTCTATTTTCTACCGCTTCCTCCAAAAAATATTTACACCGCAAAATTTTGGGAATGTTATTAATTTATAAAAAAATTTCTGCAAAAAATGAGTTTTATAAAATTTAAATGCATCCCAAAAATAATTTAAGAGCAATAGATAAATAAATGAATGATTTCTATTTCATTTTTTTTCTCCAATCACTAACAGCGAGGACAAAATACATAAGAAATGATTGTAAGGATTTTATCGATTTTGTGATTTAGTTTCAAGCGACAGAGTGAGCCAAAGCCACTTGATCCAAGCATAAAATTTTGAGACGGTTTTTTTTAAATTATGAAAATTAGTTCAAAAATGATGCCGTAAAGGCATTTCGTTGCGGTCAGTAGGTTTATTTATTATTTTATAAGGTAAAAAACTACAAGAATGCCAATTACAAGCAGAGCTGGCGAAATACATAAGAAACGGTTGTAAGGATTTTACCGATTTTATTTCAAACGATAGTGTGAGTCAAGGACACTTAATCCCAAACGTAAAATTTTGAAAAGACATTTGCATTTGAAACTACGAAAATCCGTTCAAAAATGATGCCGTAAAGGTATTCCGTTGAGTTCAAAGATAAAATGATCTTTGAATTCCAGACTAATTATGATTTTACTAATAATAAAGAATAATTCAGAAATCCATATGTAGGAAACGGTTGCAAGGATTTCACCGATTTTATTACAAGGGATAGGGTGAGTCAAGGCCATTAACACCAAGTATGAAATTTTGAGAAGGCGTTACTTTTGAAATTATGGAGATCTTTTCAAAACTGACACTGTAAAAGCACTCCGTTGCGTTCAAAGAAAAAATAAGCCTTGATTCTTAAATGATAATAATTTTATCATTGAAAAAGGATAACTCAGAAATCCATATGAATTTCGCTTTATTTTAGTTGCACTACATATTTAATAAGGAAATTACAATTCAATTAATTTAATTAGGGAATTTAATTATTATATTGGTTACCTTTCACTTCAAGGTTCAACAAAGGCAATAGTAGAAGAAAAACACACACACATAAGTGCCAGCAGCAAGAAGAATACATGGAAAGGGAGAAGACTCTTATTTAGATGAACAGCAATATCGGTTTAACTTGCTAATTCAATTTTCTAATGGAGTTCAGGAGGAAAACCAACTCAGGCATGTACATATAACGTTTAAGTTACCGACATCATTCTTATTACTTATTGTCTATTGAAAGCAGTCAAATGTAAACAAACGCTGCATGAACATTTCAGACTGTTTCGTTCAACACTCTTTTACAGCTGCATTTAATTCATTTACCAAATAGCCAATTTTATAGAGTGGTTGGTATGTGATTTTCATGTCGGCCGATGTAAATGAATTCACTCAACCAATAAACGATGTTGCATATGTGAAATATTCTAGGTGAAATTCTATAGCTTAATAACCACCATTTTCTGCATAGGAGCAGGGAAATTAACACACTTCTTTTAAGGCTATGTAATTTAATGAGGATATCAAGTCTCGCTTTTGGCCTCTGCGTCCTTTAGATAACCTCAATAACTTTTCTAAAATACAGAAATCCAGCACACAAGGAAAGCCTGGGAGATAACACTTTACTACAGAGAGCAAAGATAAAAACGTACTATATTGCAAAGATAACAGCGGTCAGCAACGACAGCACTTTTGTGCCAAACCCGTACTTGTTTATGGCAGCACGTGAAGACAGCTGTATACAAACCCAGTTAATCATAGCAGAGATCAGTAATAAAGGAGAGAACGAAAGAATTCTGGCTTTTTGAAGTCAGTTAACTTTCACAGAAAGGTATAAGAGGGATTGAGTAATTCAGACTCAAAGCTAATAAATAGTCTAAGTTTAAAACAGCTATTTACTTAGTCTAGCAGAGAAGTTGTATGCAGTAATATTAGAATGCATCAGAAAGTTAAGACTGTTTTTTAATTTTTTTATTCTGTCTATACCTACATTGAATATTTAGATGTAGGTATACAGTTGAGGGAATAATATTCGATATAGATTAATCATTTTTTTTTCATAAACATTTTTAGAAGAAAAAACAATGTTTTCAAAATATTTCCAGTCCAATCATGATTAAAGTATATGTAATAAGAGATCTGTTACAAAGAAAGTACAATACCGAATAGCACCATTTTATTTATGTTCATACTACTCAGCATTCACAATAACTAGAAGTAAAAGAGGCGCTACGGACTGAATTTGTACAGTAAATAAATAAAGAAAGAAGAAGCAGCATAGAAATTTCAATATAATATTTATGGAAACTTTAACACAGAAATGTTTTTTAACACACACATTTGTTGTTTTAACATTTGAAATTTACACTTATGAAGCAAAAGTTGTAAGAATGTAAATTACGCAAATTTTTGTTCAACTGATTTTAATTCTTTGTCTTTTGTTGTACCATCATTTAAAGCGACTTGTGCACTTCTTATATGCGGATAATTAAGCTTTATAATACTTTTCATTAGACAATGACATGCATAAAGCATTTTGAAGTTGACAGTGTTGTTTCCGGAACAACTATGGTACGATATGTTTAAGAGAAACATACTGAGTATATTTCGTAAATTAAATTATGAAATAAAAAAAGTCGCAAAAAAAGCTTTGAATTTTTAAGTCAACAAGCGAATAGCAAAGACATAAGTTAATTTAAGAATTAAAAATGAAATGTACTAGCTGAAACTTAATTTCTGTGTTAATATGCTTTCAAATTTTTTAAATTTATCACATAATAGATATTTTGCAATTATTAACAATACTATAATTTATATTTTACATAAGTAACTGTTTTACATAGAGAAAATGCATTTACAACTTGAGGATTTTGCAACAGTTCAAATTCTTGAACTGCGTGTAAATATGATCGACTGTACCGAAGTTAATTTTGAATGAAGATAGAATCTTTAATATACATGCATGCTTATTTTATTTAAATATTTAATATGTAATGCATCATGGGCAAGCATTTGTTATATAAAGGTTTCGAATCTGCAAACTATGCAAACTAAGTGTGAAAAAACACTGCGAAACATATTTCTACTTAAATTGCAAGAATCAAATTCTGAATAATTTTGTTTCTAATCATATTTACTTATACTCTTGCAACCTAATGAAATTAATGATAAGTTGACTTTTCATTTATTTTATTTTTCCTCGATGTTGCAACAGGATATAAAAATTATTAATATAATAAATGTTCTAATTATAAATGTAAGAAGTTCTAAATTTAAAAAAACAAGCCACTTTTAGGGTTTCGGGTATATTAAAAAAATTTGAGGTTTCAATTCTCGTTATTAGAAAAGTAAATGAAATAATATTCCAACCATTATAATATATTCAAAAAAATTTCTAAAGCAAAATCTAATTTTTAGTTATAACAATAATAAGCTCACCAAATAAACCAAAATAATTGCAAAAGAAAAAGAAATGAAAATTTAAAAGAAATAAAATCCAATTATAATTCAGAATCAAAATCGAGAAACAATTCTTAAAAATAATCATATTCATGAAATAAATAATTTTAAAAATATATACCTTAGCCTAGTTATTTAGATCTACAAAAAACAATTCTATTCTAGATATAATTGTTTAGGAACTAATAACCATAATCAGCATTTCGAAGATGATTATTTAAAAAACAAACATCACAAATAAGAAAAAATATTTTAATAAATTTAAAATAAAGAACAAAACATGAAAAGGAAAGGAAAAAGTACAAAGTAATAAAACACAAAAAGATGGAATAAAGAATGTACAATATTTTTCTTCTTAGAATTCTGCATTAATAAAAACAATTCACAGAAAAATGTTAGTAGAGGTGCATTTAAACTTCCAGCCCTTTACAAGAAACATTCTAATTATGGATTAGTCATAGTTTTGTCATACAGAATGAACTAATTTTCCGTATGTATAATAAGAAATTTTGTCACTCCTCCCAGTTTATGTACTGATACAGAAAATCAAATGAGTTTCCTTTGAGTGCATCATAAAATAAACAACCACTACCAGAGCCAATCAAATTGGCATTATTCCTCAGACACACCATTCACCAGAATATTCTATTCTAGGCGTTAAAAACAGAAGTGAATATTGGATTCCAGGTGCCATGTAAAAAAAGCAGGTAAGATTAATAGGTATTTAAAAAGAAACATAAATTTCTCACTGCTAATAAAAATAAGTTTCTGGAATTATCTTCTACGAGTGGATGCAGTCCAGTGGAAATTTATTGTTTTATTCCTGGTCAACATTTTATTCCTCATTAATAAATACTTTATTTTTCTTAAACCTTCATTTGATATTTTGGGAAATTTAAACGTTTTGATAAAATGGACACTTTAGAAATAGAAAATGTACTCGCGTTTGCAGGCCAAACTAGTTTTTCATTTTCAAAGAATCTTTTTCAATACTTTCATTACACAAAGAAAGCAATACAGCAAACACCTAGTCAACATTTTCTTCCTTAATTACCATATGATTTTATTTTTCATAAACCGTCGTTTGTTTGTTTTTGGACATTTAAAGGTTTTGATGAAATGGATACTTCAGAAATTGAAAATGTATTCGCGTTTGCAGGTCAAACTAGTTTTACAGTTTCGACACTTTCAAGTTTCTGTTTCAAGAGCCATTTCAACACTTTCCTTACACAAAGAAAGCAGAATAGGAAACTTCAACAATTCGTTTTAAAGATTTCATTTGTTAATGATCATTTTAGTTCATTTGAATAAAAACACATAATTTCAAGAGAACTCATAATTAACATGTCTTAAATATGTAAAAAAAACAAGTGTAGTGCAATATATTTATTCAGAAATTAATTCAAAATCGTCCGTTATGTTTCTTTCAAACCTGCAAAATTAAAATTTCTAAGTTTGATTAAAGTAAATGTACTTGAACTTGCAGCAATATATTTTCACAAATGGATAACAAAATTGTCTAATGGATGTGCAAAACTTTCATAATTAAGGTAATCTTAGCAATTTCTTTTTAAAAAGACTGAAATATATATTTTTTAAAATACAACGAAATGGTCACATGAAAACACAAGATATGGTTTAATCCGGAAAAAATAGCTCGTTTAATGAAACAAAAAACGTGCAGATGCATATCTTTACGATATTTACTATACAAAGCAAAAAAAAAAAAAAAAATCTTTACACCGCGATGAATGATTCATATCTCCCATTTTGAGTTTCAGGAATAAATGTAGGTGGCCATAGCAATAAGTAGCTCATTATTATTTTGACTGCATATCTTGAATTAACTCCAAAAAGGTCAAAATATGGCACGTATTTTATAACATTTCGATTTCCTTTATGAAAGATCACAATGTTTTATCTTATTCTATTAACGAAGTGCATCTCAAGTAAAAGGAATCTTGAAGAATAATACATGGATCATGAAATTTACTATTACTGAATTTTAGATTATTACAAAGCTTCAGCTCTGATTTGAAGAAATTTCAAGGAAAAATCGCTGAAATCAGTTGAAAACATAGACAAAATTATGGATTTCACTGACGAGCTAGTGGCTAATTTTACACTTTGCTATTTACTTTGAATCAAAAATCTATCATCAAAAATTAAATACAAGGCACAAAAAAAGAAACAGATTCCTGTAGTTAAAGTTATTTTCGGGCTAAAAAAGTTTTTGTTTTAAAAAAATGGAAGATGCAACTTTCCTGTATACAAAATAAAAAATTTAGCGAAGTACGATGTACATGGTTACATTTAGCACATCACCTACAAAAAAACAAAAACCTTTATATTCTATTCTTCTTATTCTGTTAATAAATCGTATATGAATTTAAAAGAATCTAGTTTCCAGAAGAATATCATATGAATCAAGAAATTTAGTTTGCTGAATTTTAGACCATTACAAATCTTCAGCTCTGATTTGAGAAACTTTCAATCAAAAATTACTGTAATCAATTGAAAATTTAGACAAAATAATGGATGAACAAGGAGCTAATTTTACACTTTTGTCATTTACTTTGTAACCAAAAGCTATCAGCAAAAATTAATTAGTGATGCAAAAAAGAAAGTATATAATTCTTGTTGCTAAGACTATTTTTTGGGCTCAAGAAGTTCTTTTAACAAACAACATTTCAGAGTCCAGAATAAAGAATTTAGTATAATGTAATGTGCCTGTTTACATTTACGAAAGCATGTTACATTAGACTAAAAAAAAAGTCCGAAATATAAATATACCCGAAATATAATATATATAAAAAGATCGAAATTCGCGATTAAATAAGCGTAATTAAAAAACCATTTGTTTGAATTTAATCAATGGTGTGGCATTGATTTAAGTAAAATAGAAAAAAAAACGCAAAAGCAAGAGCAACTCAAAGAACGAGCATTTCAGAAATTAGCCAATTTACGCGTCAATCTGTTTTCATTATCACGAAAAGGAGACAGGCTGCAGAAGACGAAGGCTATTAAGAGCACAGAGAATGACTTTCGTAATATATTTTTGTTGTTGAGGAAATTCCGTTGAATTATTTCAACGCTCAGGAAAAGGCAGATCTAATGGTATTTTGAAACAAGAGTCACATATATCATATACACGCGCCCATAAAGAAAAAAAATTAGAAAATTATTTATTCTATTTTTTAATCATGTTTGGAAACAAGACTTTTTTCAAATTAGAGTAGGAGCCTGTTATTTTGATGACAGTTAAATATATAATTACTTCGCTCATACAATGAAGGATTTTGAAGTTTGTGGTCATAGATAGTATGAAATATGAGGCTCCTCTTTTTATAAATTGGTCAATTTAATTTCACCAGGGCATTTTAAACTTAAAATCAGTTTAATGATATATTTTAGATTAATGTTTTAAATTTGGTAAATTGGTGAGAAATATATATAATTATTTATTATGATGCACAATTGGGAGACATTAGCTTTTATAAGCAATATTATTTAAAAAATATATATAAAATTTGCAATAATTAATAGAAATAAGACATGCAGAAGATTGATCAATTGATCATGCAAAATTTAAAAATATCATAAATTTTATAATTATTGCAATTCATATTTTTACAAAGATATTCAGCGAATAGGTTAATCGAATATTTTTAATTAGTTTGGATTCTACGGCCCATCTATCAATCCATCGGATATAGGTAACTGCCTAGCCCGCCTAATTGAAGATATGCCACTGCGCTTAAACAAATAAAAAAAATTTGGAACTAAAATATAAAATTAAAAAAATCATTTTAGAGGTAGAATTGAATGAAAAATAAAGTAAAAATGAAAGCTTTTTGCATGTAAAAAACATGTTACAGTAGCGAAATTTTAAATATATACTATTTAAATGTAATGATGTTATAAGTGACTAATAGAAATGTAATTTAAAAGTTGAGAATTTTTGAAAAATTAAGTTAAACAGCAGGAGATGGGATTTGTCAGTCATAAATTAAGTCACTAAAACAAAGTTCATTTTTTTAGCTGAATGCTCCATACGAACAAAAACGATGATGATTCAGTAGAATTATCTTGCACCAATGATGTTAATCTATTATTTAGAATTATTTACATGATAAGTTTTAGGATTCAACAAACTATTCAAATTTACGTCGATATATTTCGTTTACTGGACATTTTTTAAAAATAACTATTAAGATACAAAACTTTTTTATTATTAACACATTACTTAGCTTCATATTCAATATTACATTTAATAAAATTCTTCAATAATTTTTCTCATAATTTAATATAACTTATTAGCAAAGACTTACATAGGCCGGCCTAGAAATTGGCTGCCGGAAATGAAAAAGATGATAAATTTCAATACTATCAGCACTAATTCTGTCAAGACAAATATTGTAATTTTTTACTTGAAATAAAATATAGTAAAATTATTTCAAATTGTGAAAATATACTGAACATTTTCAGCAGAAAATCCAGCACTTCAGCAAGTTTTTTTTTCTTTCTAAAATACGGTCCTTTCATATCTTTTAGATAAGAAAGATCATTCCAGATCTAAAAGATGATAGACCGGTTAGGACCAGACTAATCAAGTTTCAAACCTAATGGATTTTAACCTAACGAAAATAGAGTTCCTGGATGGAACTTCAGCCTTACATAGAGTAATTAATGAACACTTCGTTCTCAAGCATTCGTTTACGTGTAATCCACAATACCTTCATAAATTCTACACCAACTTCGTAGAACTGATTAGATCATATCAAAAATGAAAAGCCATAAAATTATTTCTTTCATGATACAAAATTCTAAATTACATATACTCTCACGTTAAAAACTAAGAATCAGTATACAATCAAAAAAGCAAAAGCCAGGAGATGTTAGGTTGGGAGATGTTCGTAAGTAATCCTTGAAAATATTACCAAGTAACACATCTGCTGTTTAAAGAATGTGACTGTCATTCTTCTATTTAGAAACAATTATAACTCAGTTTGCTTTTAAATTCCTTCCTCCGTAGCATATTTATTTCACAATAGATGTAGAATCCATCACAAATTAGAAAATCATAAATTCCTTCGAGGAATGAAAATGTGAACAAATCATTTGAGAGACATTCTACCAGTAAAACTACTCTTCAGTTTAGAATAAAATTATCCATTTATAGAAACACAAGTATTTCTTACCTTGCATTAATGTTTCAAAATATTACAGCTTAGAATCCATAACACAATAAACATTGAAGTCAGAATACGACGGACTGTATATGTAAATATACATTCAACAGATTTTGAAACAGCAAAGACACATTTTCATTTTGAGTGTTGAAGACTGTCCATTTGCTAATGTATTTGGAGAATTTTATAAAGCAAAACAGATTTTAAAAATAATAAGTGTATAATAATCTATAAATAATGCTTCTTTCATACTAAAAACGTTAATGATCTAAAAAAAGTTGTTTTTTTCTTTTCTTCAAACGTATTTATAGTAACAATAATGTTAAAATAAACGAACTGATCTAAAAATACTTTGAAGATATTTCTTAAACAAAAATTTCCCTAATTAATTCGATAATCAAATAAGAATAGCATCAAATATCGACGTTTTATGTTTATTCTAAATGAGGATGGTAATTTTTTAATTCAAAACTGCTTCCAAATTAAATCATTAAAAAAATTAAATATCAAATGAAATTGAGATTTTATTTAATATTTTACATTTTAAGAAGTTTTCTCTACTAACTAGCTAAGATTATCAAAAATAAATTAAATTAATCACCCAGTCATTGCTTGAATTCGAATACGATGTAAATTTTATAAGAGTCATTAATGTATAATTAGATATTAATGTGCAATTTAATTAACAATAAAATAGTATTTGACATAGACAGGAATGCATGATAAACAAAAGATGATACATAAAACGTTTTCTTTTTTTTCGGGGAGGGAGGTGAGGCATTATTGTAAAATGATAGAATATATCATCAAGATTTTCTTTCTCCCCATTCCCTATTTTTTAATGGAGCAATGCAGGAAATCATTTTTTTTTCAAAAACTTTTTACATTGCAAAATGTTAAAAACTGAAAATAACTAAAGAAATAACTAAACAGTGGTCAGATGACAAATAACATATACTTTTCATTTTCAACGCAGCACTTTAATGAAGAAAGTTTTTTTCAAAAAAAAAAACCTTGTATTTTTACATTAATTTTTATAAATTTAATGAAATTAATCTCAATAAATATTTGAAAAAAATAATGTTCTTCTTCTAAATAAATTATTTGACACCAACATAACATTTTACTCGAAAATAAGTTTAATTTTCACACTAAACTCTATAATCATTTTATCTCTTCATTCGTTTTCATTTTTTTAATTATTTCTTTTTCATCTTTTTTTGAAAGACATCATTACAGCATTCTTTTGATATTTAATTCAAATCGGACAATTGAATAGTACGGAAATTTAATCAATGAACTATTTTTGACAAAAGTAAATCGCTTTAAAACAAAAATTAAAATTATTCGATGGATCAAAAGGTAATTTCTTCGGATCTGTGGCATTTGAGATCAAGTC
Source organism: Argiope trifasciata (assembly GCA_026543055.1). NCBI lineage: Eukaryota > Metazoa > Arthropoda > Arachnida > Araneae > Araneidae > Argiope > Argiope trifasciata. The sequence continues at coordinate 1,918,967 of JAPMOQ010006612.1, forward strand.
TTGGTTGTAATTATTTTCAGGTCAAGTCTTTGCATGGTTATTAGTCCCGCAATTTATTTGTCTATGTTCGAACATTTGATAGTCTGAATCAATGACATTATACAAAAGTACAATTTTGAGAGGTATACTTGATTGAATTGCAAAATAAACAGTGTAACGACCTTCCGTTCATTGCACTGGCCAGAGAGCATTAAAGTGCTGTTCTTTCTGTACAAAGTTGGGATTTATTGAATTTCACCTCAAGAATTTCCTGTTGAGAGGGGGGGGGGGAGAACAGAGAATCTAAAACAGAGACATTACAGCGTTCAAAGTCACTTTCCCTTGAACTTACAAGAAAATGGATGGAATTAATATATATCGAGATGCGGAATTTGTACTCTCACAAAACAAGATTACCATATTCTTTTATCTACAGCAAAATTTCTGAAACAGAATTCTTTGGAAGTTAAATTCATAACTGACGAATCATATTTTCATAATTTCTTTGTGCAAGAAAACAGCATGGAAATCCAGAATAGACTATTTAAAATCCAATACGGTCACTTTAGTGCACTGTTAAATTTGTGTATTTCTAAAAGATTTTGGCTAAATTCCATTACCACACCTATGATATATATCTCATCATATACTGTATGAAAATTACTATAATAGCACTTATATTTGATGTATTACTACCCTAGTACTTCTAGTTCACGCATCTCACCTTGTCATGTATTGTATGAAAATTACTATATTAGTACTTTTATTTCGCATATCTCGTCTCATCATGTACTGTATGAAAATTATTACACTAGTACTTCTAATTAATTAGTCACCGCGGTAAGCGCAAAATGAAAAAAAGGGGGGAAAACCTCAACCTGAAACATTCTCAAAAACCCTCTTATCCCCCTTCTCCCGCATAAAAATGTGTTCGAGTAAAACGACGAATGTCTCGCATGATACTGGCAAATAATAATTACGAAATTTAGATATTTAGCATGGATTCAACATTTTTACTAAATCTAACGACTGAATATATATTGTGGAGACCTTTTTCCGAATCAATTTAAAACAAAATTTGAAGTTGAACTACAAATGTAATCACAACATCACATAGCAAAATCTATTTATTTAAATAATTTCTTTTGCATGGTTATGAAAGTACTGAACGACGGATGATATATCAAATTTTAGCAACAAAGCTTAAAACGTTTTTGAGTTATCGTGTACATAGACAGACAAACAGACATTATGACAAAAATGTGTTTTTCTAACTGAAAGAGATCTGAAACCTATAGATTCATCAAAACCTCGAGTTCGAATTTTGACGATGATAATATTTTCAGTATACTTCGTATAAGTAAAAAAAAAACCCCACGATATTTAATTAAACATGTCTAAGAAAAATTATTATGAATGCAATTCATTTTTTACACTATCCGCATCTTAAAAATGAATCTACAAAATCTAAATGAAAATAAATGCCCCGAAAGAGGCAAATTATATAAAATGAATATCAAAAAAGAAATATAAGCCATTGGATTAAAATATTCTATGCATTACTCTAACTTTTAATGCAAAAAATATTGAGAAAATATTAATTGTATATATGCTTGAAAAATTCTACTTTGAGTTCTTTTGAAGCTGCTTTTCAAATTTAACTACTTCAAGTGTTCAAATACAATATCTGTAATAATCAGAAAAAGTTCAAATTAAAGAAATGAAATAATTAATTTTGCACAGTAAAGTGTAACATAAAAATATACTTCAATAATCAATTTGAAAAAAAAAAACATGATAGAAGTTTGAAATTACAAAGTATATATATAAAAAAATTGAGTGGCATGTTACAATTAAGAAATATATACGATAAAATCTGCTTTTTAAGCTATCGTGCACCCTAGCATAATACACACTGCAAACCCACTTATTTTTCCGCAGAAAAAAATGCGTTGATGAAAGTATAATTTATTTCTTGAAAGGTGCATTTCAGAAAACAAGCAAGCTTTGATAAAGTCAAGCATTTTCCAGAAAAAGAATGCAATTTTCATACAATAAAGCTTGCATTGAAGCGGCTGGCTTTTGTATGTTTACAATATAATAGTCTAATATCCATATGCATGCATTAATGGATATTTAAGAATTTTTTTAAACTAGCAGATTAAGATTTATATTTGAATAGCCTCATATGATCTCCCTCATTTTGCATTATGAATAAATGCTAACATATAAGAGGGTCTTCCAATCTAAGATAGTACCTAAAAATATCCCCTGAACATTTCAGTATCTAATTTTGATTTGTAATAAATATAAGCAGACACTTGTTGATATAGCAAAGATGTTTGTTCGTATTAAGTGTGATAATTTCAACGAGAAATTTTGTGTTATAACTCCATTACAATAGTATCAATTTGTTAAAGATCGGTTTAAAACAACAATACAAAGACGAACTTAAGAAAACTTCAGACCATATATATCTATATTAAAAGGTCTTTTATCCACTCTTAGGGGTCATTTGATTAATAAGACTATTTTACAACATATTTGACTACTGTTGATATAATTATTGTACAGTATTTTGGAATATTGTACCGCATTTTGGGTTATTGTTAACATGGCTTTTGTACAGTATTTTTGACTATTATTATGACTATTATACAGTATTTTTAACAGTTGTTAGTATGACTATTGTGCAGTATTTTTGACTGTTGTTAGTATGATTGTTGTACATTATTTTTGACTATTGTACAGATTTTTTTAATGTTCGATCTTGTAGCCATTTTTCTGAACTAAATCTGCATTGTAATTTCTATAATAGAAGGGATCTTCGTAAAATTTACAAGGGTATTTATTCATCTCCATTCCTTTTCTAGTATATTCCAGAGTCCGGCAGTCGTAGTAAGTTTGAGCTCAGAAGGAGTTCTTTTCAACAGACCAAAAGCAGAACAGTTAATGGCTGAAGCGTCAGGGGACTCTACATGAATATTTTGAATAAGTATACAAGCAAAACTTGTATCGGTCTACATTTTTCCAAAGAATGCAGTGGCACTTTTTAAATTTTATACAGATTTATCTCGGTGAACTTTCACTCTTTGAAACTTATTTGGATGAAGAAATAAAAATTTCATTAGTAAACATCAGACTTAAGATTTTATCTCACAGCATGTTGAACTGACTTTTAACTTCTCTCCAATCTTCTTATTTTTAATTCCCCATTGCTTGAGACAACCACAAACCCCTTATTAAAATTTTCTTCGCATTGACGGAACCAATTTTGTATACTTCTCTTCGTTTCCGATAGTAAATATATTTATTTCTGTTGTAGACATGTAGTTAAATTCATGCTTCATCAAGGGTCACAACATATTTCCACTTATTTCCTGTAAAATATTTTTCAAACAGGGTTTTACAAGCTGTTCTGATTTGACATCATGTCTTGACAAAAGCTGATATAAATGTTATGTTTTTTAGTTTTTTTTTAAAGTTATAATTATGGACTTATTATTATATTTTTTGTCCCTACACACGCATTTGCAAGCTTTGCAACTGATTTCTACATCGGCAGATTTTTTTTTGTTGTTGTTACAGCGGTTTCCGTTTGAAATCATTTTTCCATGTAAAAGTAATGACAAACAATTTTCCCTTTTCCGAGTAATAATGTTTAATTTACACTTATAAATTTTAACTCCTTTCACTTCACAACGTTTTTGAATTATAGAACAGGAATATTTTTCATCCGAAATAGCAAAATCATATCCTTCAAACCACATTTTGTTTACATGCAAGATTTTGAAAGAAGAACAAATTTGAAAGTACTGGCCAATATTTCTCATTTGAATTAATAAGTCGTTGCAAGAAATTTTAATTCAAAATCATTGCTTCTTTTTAAAAGTTTTTTGTACAAATCATTCAAAAAAAACGTATAAATCCCTTCGGTGTTTCATTATCAAAAAATATTTTATTTCAATCTGTCAAAAAATCATTTATGTTTCAATCTGTCAAAAAATCATTTATGTTTCAATCTGTCAAAAAATCATTTATGTTTCAATCTGCAAAATATTTTACAGTTTCAATTTTTCAATAGATCTACCTCATAAAGCATGTTTAATTAAGAATAAATAAGCAATTATACAAACAAATGCATCTAAAGTTCCTATTATTTACATAGAAATATGAACACAATCTACATTTTCTTTCTGGAAATGAAGCATTGCGATTATAACAAATTTTTATTTGTAAAAGTAAAAATCAGCATAAAGCACATAACATTTTCCTTTCCGTTTTATACATACAAAGATTATATTCAATTTCGAATGCTGAAATTTATATTTCAATCATATATACGTGAAAAAATGATTTAGATCTGCATTCAGCAGCTAAATAATTGATTTGCTCTTTAAAAACCTTATTTGATAGTAATATTACTATTTAATTTCGAAAAAGCACGAATAAACGTTTTCAAGGGAAAAGTTTTCTGTGTTTCAGTAAAAATAAATTTCGTTTACTATGCAAATCTCAAAAATAAACTCACATCAATTGCTCGATTACCTTTTCATGTAAGGGTTAGTTAACTACATCTTCCAAATACATGATCCCCTCCATAAAACAATTAATCGTATTAATATAATATTACAATTTACAAAACCAAACTACTAGATGATCAAAAAAAAAAAATTAAAAAAGCCGGTAACCAACTGATAGTAATCAGTCATGGTAAGAGAATGCATGCTACATTTACTCCCAAACAAACCATGCAAAATAGGCTCTACTCTGCATCATAATGAGTGCATGCCAACATGCAATGACTAATGATCCACAGAATGAGCATCAGAAACGTGTTCGCCTGATCGGAAGTGACAAGCGAACCATTAATCCCGTTATTCAAGTGATGTCAAAAAACAGCAAGTGAACGCAACAACCGGAACAATTTGACAGTTCCCAACGTACCCGAACTCTAAGACCGATCCGAGCGCAATTAAGGAAATAGGAGTTCCTAACCTTGAAATAGGAATCTCCGTAATGAAGAAATTGAACTTCACCATAAGCAACAATAAAACCGGGGAATATCTCCAGTAAATTTTTAAGTGCACAATTTTCAGCATATAGACTTAACGCAAAAGAGTAAATTTGATTTTAAAATGCAATCGCCATTTCAAGTGCATTTTAAAATGTTAAATAAAAAAAAATTACAACTTACACTTCAGAAGTCCAGATGACCCATTTCGTATCGGAGGAGAGCAAAACTTGAACGCTGCTGCTAATCGAACAGCTGGAAGAAAATACATCAGCCCGGTTAGAAGACAACTTTTCAACCTATGACTGATAATTGTGACGTCACTCCCCGCTACTCTCTGCGCCTTTGGAGAATTGCGTAAACAACCAAAGCTCAAGGTCCTTCAAACAGTTCAGGATAGTACCCTCGGTTACACGACATATTCGTGATATTATTTGGACACTTAATGTATGAACAACTACTTCTAATTGCGATCATATTGATTTTATGAAGAAAAAGTGCATTGAGAGATAAAATTAAATAAAAGCCTTTTTAAAAAATGGAGAAAAAAAAAGTTGATGATTGAGTTATATGTTTTTGAAGGGGCTGGTTTTATCATCTGATAGAGGAGCCAATGCATGTGCATGTCCGAATTTTAACAGACTAAGCAATTTTATCACTTATATATATTTTTTTACTTGAAAAATTCGACGCCAAGCGATTTTTTCCATATATGCAAATAATTACCAAAAGCTGTAAGATGATTACTGTTTATTTATTTATTTTGCCTCGTGCCTTGACATCTGTCACCTCTAACCTCTCGTACATTGCCCTTGTGGTCGAATTATTGAAATTTATTGGCTCAAGCTCACCCTTAATGAGCAAGGTTACTGACATCTGTACGAAATGAAAACATATGAATGCATCTCTAGTGTAAAAATTACACTTAATTGTTATAGATTAGAATATCGATATAGATTCGAGCTGATATAGACCGTAAATTATTGCAAGTTAGAACTTGCGTACTGAAACGTCCTGGAAGCAGAGTTTTTAAAGCATTTGGAGCTGCTTTTTTCTTTTTTGAGTAAGTTGTTTATCTGTTCTGAACGGAAGAGAGATGGAGAAAAGAAAAAAGAAATGATATTGTCTTGGTTGTTTTCTTTCCCCTCTTTTTTACTTACTTTTTTGTTGTTATATTTTTGCTCGAGTGAAGCCAAGGACTTTTTTTCTCTCCCGAAGTCAGCTTAACTCGTATGAATGCAACAGAATTTTGATTTAGAAACGGATGAATGCAAGTAAAAGATTTTCAGAACTTCAACGAAAAAATTGTCCAAAAGATTAAATGGAGTAAAACAGAAAATTATAAGTCAAAACCAAGAATACAACTTTAAAAATTATACTATTATTTCAGTCTAAAGAAACTTAAAAATATTTTTGGATAATGCAATATTCTCTTTTTAGAAAACATATTCGAAATTAACGCCATAAAGCCATAGAAATTTCTTTTTAAAATTTAAATGCGCAGCATATTTTTCAATTTACTTTGATGATTATTCTATCAGTCGATTTTATATTCGTTTCGCATTTCTGCAATTGTATTTCTAGTTTTAATTAAAAAACAAAAAAATTATTTTAAATAAGCGAAGTCAGACAAATAAACTTAATTCATTCGAAAACTGAAATATACTGGAATTAAACAATTTGCTTTATTCGATTGCTCTCTCTTCAGCAGCATCAAAAATGACACCAAATATTTTCCTAGATGTGAATATATCTTATTTAAATTAAAGTGAATCAGGAATAATTTCTTTTTCTTAATGAGTAGTAATTTTTTGTAATAATTGAATTTTTTTCTTAATAGGTTAGAATTAGCAAACGCTGGAAATAGTGTGCATGAAATAAATATTAATTCTTCAAATTTGCAAAACAAAAATATTTAAAATTTAAAAAAAAAGCAGAATAGTATCTACCAGAAGTGAGCAGTATTTGAAAGCTGTGACTTTCTTGATTTATTAAAATCCTGAATTTTACTTTTTTTTGGTTAAGTGGTCCATTAAAACTTGCCATGAAACAAAATGAAATCTATTTTAAAGTAGTTAAAACGTGAACAATGAGAATAGGGAAAATAAGACAAGGTGAAAAATATACAGACAAAATATTTATAGAGCTGGAATTAATTACACAATTTTGAAACATCATCAAAAGCGTAAGGGTGTTGAAATAACGTTATATGTATATATATTAAAATTTAAAGTTTAAGAACGATTTGTTGTGGAAACAATTGAAATTTTCATCAACCATTAATCACATTTTACTAACTGAACGAAAAAGGTGGTAAATTTAAAATATACTACTAAATACATCAAGAACGCTTGCATTATTACGCTTGAATTCTCTGAATTATTCATTCACAGTCTAAGTATGCTAAATACAGTTCTCAAATGAAAATCAATAAACTTTAAAAGAAAATCTAAAATGCTGATTCCATTCTAAAAAATTACACCTAAACTTAATTATTTCCATCACAAACGATTATAATGGTTTTAAGAAAAGTTGATCATTTAAATGTACATTTCAGCTGATTAATAGAGAATTTTAACAGTTGATAAATTTCCTACTATTTGAAATTAAATCTGTTAAAAGTTTTTGACCTTCTGGGGATCAAATACATAACTGATATACAAATAAAATAAATAACTTAATAAGCCTGATATAGCTATAAAAATACATCTTAAATTATATTAAAACCTAATATTCTAGTTTATATGAAAACTTTATCTTTGAATATGAAAATATAAACGGAAGATCTTGACTATAAAACATACATGCTATCAAAGATTTGTATTCTTTTAACAGAATAAAAATACGCAACTTAAAAATTGATAAATCAATAAAATTAATGATTTTTTTAATTTTAAGATAATTCACTTTAGAGATAACATATTTTTTGTATTAATATTTTTAAATGCACTGAATTCCATATTTTTTTTCTCCCAAATATATCTGTGTTAAATTTAGTATCTTCGTACAATGGTTCATGTTTTAATTAGACTGATAGATGCATTATATACATCCACTTTTATTCTTAGAACAAAATCTTATTTATGAATTAAAATTTTTATATTAAAGTCTGAATGCTCTATACTTTAATTTTTGAATAATTTTAAACGAAAAATTTGGAGATATCTGTCAAATTTAAAGCATATGCTTCAGTGTTGAAAATTCCTTTTTTCCATCCCCCCTTTGTATGTGTGTGCGTATGTTATCTGGTAGTTTATTATTTAAGCTCCTAAAACAGACTTTATTTTATTTTATGAATTAAAATTCTGAAAATGGAATAATAATATGTAAGAAAGCAATTTTTTTTATTTTTTAAACTTATCCCGCATTTACTATTTATTTAATTTTTATAATATTACAATATTTGAATATTATTTTAAAATATTCTCAGTGTGATTTATTTTTTCTTTTCTGACATTGCTACAAATTTAGGTAATTTTAAAAAGCTGCATTCTCTTATTTGAATGTTGAACTTCGAATGCATAAAAAGCTTATAAAGAATACTTATGATAAATATTAATGGTAATATGCATATGCAGATAAGTTAACATAATAACCAGACTTTTTCCATAGCAAAATATCTGCAACTTGTGCATTGTTTTCACGGAAAAAAATTTGAAATAGAACGTTCGAATCATTGAGCACATCTAAACTTGCCCTTAAAGTCATTTCTAATAAATATAATTAAATTCTCAAGAGATTTGAATCTGCTATACAGGAGTTATAATGTCGACAGTCAAAGAGATCAATTAAATAATTCCCTGGAGGAGGGAGGACAAAATTTTTAAATAGATAACGTTGACAAATGTCAAGGATCCCCTCAGCTCTTAATTTTTAGTAGTTGCAGACAGGTATTTAGGTTTATACTTTCATTTAATGACAGAGGGCCCTGCAGTCAAATGTATTCAATCATAATCAAGTATTGATTAAATTAATTTTGGAGCTTTATAATTATATATATATATATTCCCTCATTTTACAATATTTTTCAAAGTGTTATAAAAAGCTGTTTCCAGTATTTTGCTTAAAATTTATTTTACGTTTTGACTTGGCAGTTTTTTATTTGCACAAAATTGAAATTGACTTTTTAAAAAGGGACTTGACACTTCAGTTTTCAAAATTTACAACTTAAAATTACTGAATAAAAATTAAATTAAAGTCAGTAAAAAATTTGGAGCGAAAAGTTTGTTTCGAGATTTGCATTATAACAGGGCCCCTGAAAGGTTTAAAATGGCCATGAATTCTTCTGAACTTACAAATAATTACATTGTTTAAAATATAGTTAAAAAAAGGATAGCTAATCAGCAAGAATTTGAATAAAGGTGTAGGTGTGTATTGTTGAAGGTTGTATAACCAGAACTTCATTCAATATTATTGTTAATGACTTATTTTACATATAAGAACGATCTTTAAAAAAATTAAAGTTTTTGAAGATCATATTTAATGTAAATATATTATTGCATATATTAAGGTTAATTTATTTCTACATATATTAATGTAAATATTTTTTAATTCTGTTTTATATTTTAACATTAGATTTGGATTATAGTTTAATAACTAGTGCACACAAGAAGAAAATTAAATTTTAATTCAGCTAATATCACCTGCAAATTTTCGCAAAAAATGGTCAGTTAGCAAAATATTAATATACTCCTGATTTAGTAAGCTGCTTAATTTATGCGCCGTTTACTTACAATATTTCATATACAAAATGCAAAGTCATATAATGAACAAATAATTTATCTTTATCAGAGTTCAGATTTTTTAAAAAAATGTAAAAGCATTGAAATTAAATCTACGCTGATAAGGAGAAAAGTTTAAATTCATAAAGGCGTTCTACTCTGGAATTTTTTAAAAAACTTAATTAGCGTAGAAAATTAACATCCGTAGATGGAATCTTTTCTTACTACTTACGCCATTTCAAAATTTTTTTTATAGTTATTCCCACCTTATAAATCGATTCAATACTTTGTACATCATTTAACCTCTTGCGCTATCAGTAAATTAGTAGAAATTTGTGCCCATCGCATCTAAATAAATTTCAAAAAGCTTTTACTTGGAATACCTTCACCTTCACGCTGTACGTCATTTTCAGTATAGGCGTAAATTCTCAATGACGTACACTGTAAGTCAAAATAGCGCAAGAGGTTAATTGTACTTCATAGTTAAGAAACAATCTTTTTTTAAAAAAAGTTCATATATTTAAGTAACATGCATTTCAGTGGTCGAACTTATTGAATTAAACAAATGAATCAAGAAGAAATAAAACAAAAACTAATTAAACCAAAAATCTTTTGTTTAATGCAAATCGTTATATACATGTAAAATAATTCATATACCAAAATCTAGATTATTATTCCAGAGTCGATATAGTATTTGTATGAAAGATCATTCGTCATTGATTTTTATCATACATTTTTGAGTAAACCCATTAAAAAGAAGTTCATGCTTCATAAAAAACAAAGTGGAAAGTATCGCATGAAATTGTACTAAACAACATTAAGTATTCGAAATTTTGCTAAGCATGTTAACTCTCACCAAATCTGACAATTTCAGATAACGTTTAAAATGTAGCAGCCTCTTCTAAAATTCATCCTTTACAGTAACACAATCCCATTGTGAACGAGACCATTGATTGACAGTTTTATGAGTCGTACGCATATGGGTGTACGAAAGAGTCATACAACCCATTTTTGACATTATGTCTATCTGTGAACACGATAACTCAAAAACTTGTAGATTTCTAAGATATTAATATATTTACGACCAAATTTGAAGATTTCATCAAATTTTGAAAGAAATCCACTCAGAGAAAGTCTGTCTGCCTGGCTGTTGAGCACGACTGAGCAGGAAGACTACAAAATGTAAAAAGCCAGATAGACAAAATTTGCAACATAAGTTTAGCATATAAATGTAAATTCTTAGCAAATTTTGAACTAAATCAGTTTAATATATCACCTTTGCTCTATCTATACTTTTACATGTATACAAATGAAATGGCTTAAATAAATGAAATTCAGTATGTGATCTTTTAATTATAATTGTAGGGCTATGCCAAATCTAAGTTTCAGTTGGAAAAAAAAAGCCACTCAAAATACATATCTGACATTGGCGAAAATACATATTTGCTTTATATGTTAACAACATACAATTAATTAATCACCAATAATCGCCCACTAGATTCAGTTAAAATGATAGAATTGTGCCAAAGATTTGTATTTCGTAATTACTTTTCGTCAATGCGAAGCATTCACGACCTTATTCAAGGTCCACAATTTATACCGTGAGGAGAGGGATGATACTTTTATATGAGGAAATTTTGGGGAGGTTTTGGGGACACCTGATGGTTTTTATAGATATAGTTTAACTGATTTGCTATAGTTTTCTAACTAATTTGCTATTGTTATTGTATTTGTATTGTAACGTTAAGTTTGTTGTAATTTTTATTGTAACGTTAGGTCCAAATTTTAAAGAAATTTTTGTTTCTGGTAAATAACAAGATGTCCAAAATTAAGTTTTAAAAATATTATTATATTAGCGGAGTCATTTTTAGTAGAGATTTTAGTCTTTTTGGAAACTCCATTACACATTTCTCCTAAAATATGCATGCATAAAAGTAAATGTTGTAAACATTTTTCTCGGCAGTATCTCTCAAGTCATTTGCTTTTGTAATCGAAAAGAAGCTGTGAAATATTATCTAGTTTTTATTTTTGAGTAGAAATGTTTAATCTGGCTGTATTTCTTTCTAAAAGTCATTTCATGCAACGCTTCATTTTGTTGAAAATACATGTTTAAAAATATGTTATTTTAACTTAAATTTTTGTTCATTTGAAGAAAGAGACAACTGATATCGAGTATATGTAATTTCGTGATGAATAGCCTTCCATTAAAGCACATTAAGACTCATTCTGTGAATTTTTTATCTGTCTATAGAAGTGAAATTACACTCTAGAGAAGAAAATTTAAATTTCGTAAAAATAATTTGAGAGAAATCATTGTCACCCCTGAAATGAAGAATTCTGGAATGAAGATATTTTATTTCAATAATTAAGCCAAACAGTGAGAAAGAGTCAATTTCAAAATTCTAGATCTCCACAGATGTAACATACCACAACACGATCTACTCCGCCATGCCAAAGCTAACGAGGAAACCTGAATGATAGAGTTACAATGACATTTAAATTGGGCACAGAAATGAACGCAGAATAGTCCCCATTACGGTACAGCTCATGTTTTCACCCCCCCCCCCCAGTTTGTTTAGTTAGTTTAGTTTATTTATATTAACGTCCCGTTTTAAAGCAACATGAGGCCTATTTTGGGACGGACCTCGTAATTTTGAACCACGGTCAGATGACGAGGACGACACCTGAACTGGCACCCCCCTCTCTACACCACGCCACACCAGCGGGAGGACGTTTGGCCTGACAGATTTAACGTGCAAGAGATCCCACCACACGATTCTTCGGTGGAATCGAGTCTCGAACCTGAAATCCTCCGGTTCCGAAACCGAGACCTTGCCACCAAGCCACCGCGGCCAATCCCACCCCCCATATACACACTTAAGGGGTGTGACAGGTAATCGGCATGGGGGTAACTCAACAGCCCACTATTATTATACCCACCAGGGAAGAGGGAGTTTTTGTACTTATATGGCAGCTTATCCTTACATCTGAACTGGAATACCGGTATAAGATAAAATGTTCTTTTAATATAGAACGATATTTAAATAAGATTTCCTGTGGTACATATATGTTGTATTTGATAGAGTTCTAATTACTTCCACAATTCTAACACTCTTCATTTCAACTTAATTTCTTTTTGTATAAGGATAATGTAACCAGCGGGAGGACGGTTTTGTAATTGTATAAGGATTTATGTATACATCTATTATATACGTTCTGTTAACTGAATACACTATTGTCAGGTCTGCGTCCTGGCATAGAGGTAATGCGTCTTCCTCGATATTCGGGTTCCAGCACGGTTGTTTTTCTTCAGTGCTCCCACCCCCAGTAAAAGGGGTTGTGCAAAAGAATGTGGGGTAAGAAATGGCTAAGTCGTACTGTTGGCTTTTGTTGGCTTTACTGAAAAAACAAGAGATGCTCACCCAGCTTAAATCACTGACAGATAACTGTCAGCGAGCTTGTAAAGTGCCCTAAGTCTCAATAAAACAACTATCATCTTAAGAGCAAATATTTACACACTATCTGCAATATTAAAAAAAATCGAAATAAAAAATAGTTGATTTAGTTTTAAAAAATTGAACTTTCTTCACCTGAAACCAAACGAATATCTGTTCTATTTATTTGAAGCCAAGAAACATTTCCTGCACAACATTAGAATAAAAATTAGCAAAATTGAAATATTTATAGCCAAGAAATGGCATGTTTAAACACATATAAGAAATAAACTGAGCAAAATTGTATCTTTCCTAAAAAATGATTTTTAAATCAATGGGTTTCATTTTCAAATAGATAAGTTTTATCTACCCAAAATCAAATGACAATGATAGCTATTTAAATTCCTGAACAGTTTTCTGTTTTATTTAAAAAAAAAAGATGGGAGGAGAGGGGATAAAATTGTTGCATAAAATGAAATTTTTGTCCCATATTTTCAACAAATAAACAAAAATTGAAACAAATCTTCTGTGATACATAAGTTAAACAGATACATATGAAAATAATATCCAAGAGTCCAGATTAAGCAAGGAGGACAACGCTCTGGTCACGCTTGAAGAACGACTAGAATGATCACTAAAATATTTAACACAAGATTAAGGATTCGCATGAGAAAATTTTGCTCTCTATATTCATCTTTTTGACGCTGAAACGCGTTACAAAAACAATTGTAATTAGTCGATGAATTCACTGTTAAGATTTTATGTATTCCATTTTCTGCTTGTTTGTGTGACTCCATTAAGATATAACATTTGTCATTCAAGAATCCGTTCTTGCCAAAATGTAGTATTTTTTTCCTTCCTTAATGCAATTTTGTTGATCTTTTTATACATGGTATTCTTATTTATGATATATGGTTAAAATGAGAAGGCAAGATGGTCTTATTGTTGAAGTATGGAACCTGCTCAACACGTGTAGTCTTGCACTGTTCAAGAAAGCACTGTAAAAGAAGTATAATGGGTTAAGACCTATTCCTGGTTCAAAATGCGATTAATTATTCCTTAAGCTTGAAGTATAATGGTATGTGTAGTTTCTAATTAGAATTCATGACAATTTTTACGTATTATTATGCTTAGAATATGGAAAACATTAGCAGAATTCAAAATTTTGAAAATGCAAACTTTTCTAAAATGCTTGAACAAAGATTCACAGTGACAGTTACAGCATTTTTATTGCAAGAACTATTCCTGATTAACCATAGTTTGACATTTCCTCTTTCTCCAATTTTTGTCACGGAGCCTTTAGCAAATCGTGAATCAGTAAATCTGAAGTTATATCTGTAAAAATGAAATTTTAAAACAAATTAGTTGTAGTGGTCTCCTCGAAACTCTGCTGCTCGCCTTCGCATAAAATTGTGGTCCTGGACTAAAGCCGTGAAAGCTGTGAGTTGTTATTTTTCACACATAAGAATTATGTTAAAGGTGCTATAGTAAAGAAATCCGAATTTGCATTTTGATCCTTGATGCGTTTCTCCCGATTTATTGAAATCAAAATTAAATATCGCACTATAGTTTTAGAAATAAGATCACATATCGAAACTTATTTATTTATAACGTCATTTCATTTCAATTTATCGTATTTACATGTAGGGGAAAGTATTGAACAACAGATGGTCAGACCCTTAGACAGATTTAATCCAAAATGTGGATTAAAATTGAGTATCAAATTTCAAGTATTCATGTCGTCGCATTTTTTGAAGTTCACCTTCACGAGGAAGAACAGTTCAGTTGATGATCAATTCCTTGACAGTTTTGGTTAAAATTTTCGACTGAATTTGCATATTTGCATTGCTAAATCTTAACACTTAACATCACACCACATCTCCGTTTCTAGGGCTCTTAGTGCCCTTTCTTTGGTAAAGATGTAGGTGGACTTTATTTAAAATTATTTAATTATTTGACACACACAAATGACAAAAAACGAAAACATATGGCATAGCAAGAAATGATAAAAACTAGAATGAAGAATATCTTCAGTATAAGGATACTAAATGAATGAATATGACAATGAAGAGTATGAGTGAAAATATGAAGGAATTGGGGAATTAGTTATTTGAGGGCTTTAAAAAATTCAATATGAATAAAATGCGGGTTTATTAAATGAAACCCTCAAAATTAATAAGGTTAATCTGTGACAGTTCTTCATAATAAATTAGGAATCTAATCATATTTATGGTTCTTTTTTTTGGAAGATGAATTGCTAAGGATTCTTTTATACTAAAGACTTTCTAGCAAATAAGAGGGTTTGTGGATGTGCCATGAAAGAGTAAAAGGGGTGGATGTCGCAAAGCGGATGGGATCGCCAACTTCTCCACAAGAGCAGTAATCATCTTCTGATAAATGAAAACGACGAGGAAAAGAAGGGAATGGACCCATTTCATGGTATTCTCATTAGTAGAAAATGAAATAATAGTATCACAATTCGTGTCTTAAGAAATATTTTATATGCTGTAATATATATTGGATATTTACTTATAATTCATAAAAATCAGTTTTATATTCATTTTACATGATAAAGATTTTTTCAAAAAATGTCATAAATATTATTAATTTAAACTCATGACAAACAGGTATGGGTTTTCATGAAATAAATCTTCAAGCACAACTTAGTCCAGATACATCCTGGCAGTTACGACCAATAAGAGCAGGATATTTGAACGTCATAATATGAAACGTTCATTCCAAAACATAATATAATTGATATTAAAAAATAATTTTAAAATTTCTGAATAAAATAAGACCAAAAATTGAATGTAAGGTCTAATTAGAATTTCTAAGTTCAAGTGTATTGGGAAAAAAAAATGCATTTCCCAAATTTGGCCTTAAAGGGACCATTTTGACAATCCAGTCAGAAATTGACATTTTGTGCAGTTTTCGTTCGGCAAATGTCTGCCTTTTTTTTTATGGGCCTTTAAAATTTCTGAGATCCCCAAAATTTACTTGTTTAGCTTACAAGGAGGTCCGGCTCTGATGACATGTTAAATGATCTCTTTTCTTCCCTTAGTGGTTGATGTCCAACTTGAGTCATTTGATAAGATAAAACGAGCTTTATCTGCGAAAGCTGTAGTAAATCATTCTGAGATGTCCCTTTCAGTATACAGCCCCAACTGTGATCCTCGATAAAGATGCACAACCCCTAAAACGAACCTCAAGATTGTGGGGCGATATGGCTGAAGTGTTTTCATGTGCTTAAACCTGCCTTACTTGAACTTCCAAAGAGTTCATAAAGGTCGAATTTCTGACTCTGTTATCATGCATTATTATCATGCATTTTATTTATTTATACCATATATATGCATACATAGAGTGGCATAGTATGGATAAATGTTGTATGGGGTTAGGATTTAAATTTTGCCTTCTACGTTGTGATCCTTGATTTCATAAACTCAAAGTTAGTTGGAAAAATCATTGCCATATCAGCATATCCAAAAAGTTATGCCAGTTATAGTTTTCTGTACTTTTATTCTTCAGTGGTTAATTAAATGACTGTATACAACATCGTAAAGAGTTTTTATATTTCGCCCTTTTCTTCGTGAACCTCTAGTTTATAAACTCAAAATTAGTTCAAAAATCACTGACGTATCAATATAATAAAATAATTTAACTTGTGGTATCTATAACCGTTGTCCCCTATCTCTCTATTCCACTCAGATAGCTGAGTACCACTTTTCTGTACCGTTATTCTTCAGTGCTTGGTTAAATATAACATCGCAACTGTTATACAAGCTTGAACATCGAAAAACAAGGTATTCTAAGATAATCTTTTTAAAGCGAGGCCCGACAACTAAAGAAAAAAAAATCAGTTTATTATTTCCATATCATAGGATCCCATTTTTTACATTAATTCCTTCCAAAAATTGTTAGAACATATAAAATTAAAACTATAGCAATAATTGCTAAAATACATGATAAAATGCAATGTCCCTCAAGGTATAAATAAGTTTACATAATTTCACTTAAACATATATATGTTTTAAATTCCAATTCTGGTCTAGACTCGCAGTTTTAAAATTTACAAGTCCAACCACATAGGCCTAATACCTGAGCTTCAGATCCAGTATCATTAACAGATCAACGAACTTCGAAACTTCTTGGACCAAACCGGCTCATTCTAGTTTCCTCATAGCAGGAGTGACAGATCGTTGGTGACACCCACTGTAGTCCAACAATAAAAATTTGTAAAACAATGATAATGTTTGCAATATATATTAAGAATATTTATCATTATTTTTAGCTATAATAATTTGATTTTCAACAGTGTTTTTAGCAATAATAATTAATAATTATTATCTTTGTCTTTTTATATTTATTATGATTTATTTTTATTTTTTATATTTTTGCATATTGTTTTGAAATGTAACTACATTATCAATGACAGACTTCATAAAGATTATGAATATCTTCTGAAATATCACAATTTGTTGTTTTTTTATTTCATAGTTGTTATTGTTTTTTTCTGGTTCTTACATCATTAAACTTTATATTCAACCCTAACCATGTTTTTTGGGAGTGGGTGTTAATAATAAAATATAATCAATATCAGATTTGATCAAGATTGTTTGTTGAATAATTTGTTGTTTTTTATTTCATTTAATGATTGGTGCAACCTAACCAAATTTGGCTCTTGCGCTATTTAAATAATCAATCAATAAATCAATTTTATGTAATGGAAAATTGAAACATCCTCTTACCAAAAAAGGAAAAGAAAAGAAGCATTTTGTTTCCTAATAGTAAAAAATAAAATTTTTTTTATTGCCAATTCTTTAAAATATTTTTGTCCAAAAAAATGAAATTTTGTTTGGCGCAGAACACTCAGTACAACGTTTCTTGCGCCAAAAAACATTGTCACAACTTGTTGCTTTTTATTTCATTTAATAATTGGTGCAATTTAGCCAAACCTGGCTCTTAGGCCATTAAACCCTAAATAATCTATCAATCAATCAATAAATCAATTTCATTTAACAAAAAAATTAAAACATCGCCCTACAAAAAAAAAAAAAAAAAAAAAAAGGCTTAGTAATAATAAATAAATAGAAAATTTTTTACTCCTAGTTCTCTAAAATATTTTTGTCCAAAAATAAAATTTAGTTTGCAACAGTACAGTCAATACAGTTGCTCTTATGTTAAAAAAGAGAAAGTGAAAGAGACCCAAAATAAATAAATAATAATAATAAATAGCTAAAATTTTCGAGAACAAATTGTCAAATATTTTCTCTAAAGAAATCAATAATATGCTACAAATTAAATTATTCTAACTATTAAGACCATGTCATGATCAGGATTATAATGCCTGAAATTGAAATTTCACTATATGATGTAACTCAAAAAGTCTTTTTACTATTGAAAAATGTTTTGTTTGTATCTGAAACAATGAACGATAAATTTGCTGACATTTCAGTTAAAGATTTTTCTTATTAAATAGCCAATAAGTTAAAATCGATTGAGCAATGTAAAAAATGCAAATCAAATCTGAATTAAAACTGCGGGAAAGTTTACGTCAACTTCCTGGTGAGCATAACCAATACAGAATCTTTTCTCTGCAACCCCAGGGCGTTTCGAGGATGTGACATTTGCCAGCTAGAACCGACAAGTGAATTATGAGGGAGAATTTCATCTCTTCCCCTCGGCCTCGCTTATCGTGATTCGGTGTAGAGATATTTGTGTTTTGTAATATAATGAAGAGAACTGAGTATCCATTTTGGATAACTTGGGACAACTTGGCCCCGATGATTGATACAGATATGTAGTTTGTGTATGTGTGTTTTAAAATCACACTCAAATTACATATCTGTAATTTTGTTTAAATTACTTATCTATATCTGTAATTTCTGTATGTTTTTAAAAAACATGCGAAAATTTCATTCATCTAAGTATTTATTTTGAGTTATGCATTCCCTTGATTATAAAGACTGCCTACTCTTTGTCAAATTGGAATCAAAATATGATGTATATTTATAATTCAGATGATTGATAAATCATTTACCAAATTTTATCCATCGGCCTTTTTTTTGTTATTTGATTCACATATTTTAAAGACAGATTTACAAACTGATTTTCAAAGGGTGCTTTTATTCAAAATATTATAAAAGTCGACAAACTTGAGGCGGCATACTAAATATTCTGTTTTCGAATTACAGTATTCATAGGTAAATATATTTAACTCCAAAAATGCTTTTTTTGGCATGGAAGCTTTAAAGAAATAGAGAATTGATATATACATTCAAATTCTTGGACGATTACATTCTAAGGGAGAATCTGACTATCCAGATTAATTTTAAAAGATGTAAATGGTTATGAAAAGAAAGTTTCCATAAAAAACTTTGCATGAAGAAATTAGAATAAATAAATAAAAAATCTACCAATCAACTGAATTATCATATATAAGAAATCGCACTCAACATTATAAAGGAAATTTTCATGCAACAACAAGAACAACTAGTGGCATTTTGAAACAACATACAGTAACCATATACACTGAAGTGACAAAAGTCATGGGATGACTGTTAATATCATGTCGGTTTTCCTTTTGCCCGGCGAAGTGCAACAACTCGATGTGTCATGGAGTCCACAAGTCGTTGGAAGTCCTCTGCAGGAATATTGAGCCATGCTGTCTGTATAGACGTCCATAATTGTGAAAGTGTGGATGGTGCAGGAGTTTGGGCACGAACGGACCTTTCGATGATGTCCCTTAAATGCTCGATGGGATTCATATCGGGCGATCTAGGTGGCCAGATCATGCGCTGGAATTGTCCGGAATGTTCTTCAAACCAATCGCAAACAATTCTGGCCCGGTGACATGGCGCATTGTCATCCATAAAAATCCCATCGTTGTGTGGGTACGTGAAATCCATGAATGGCTGCAAGTGATCTGCAAGCAGCTGAACATAACCATTTCCAGTCAATGATCGGTTCAGTTGCACCAGAGGACCGAGTCCATGCCATGTAAAAACAGCCCACACCATTATGCAGCCACCACCAGCTTGAACAGTGCCTTGCTGACAGTTTGGGTCCATGGCTTCGTGGGGTCTGCGCCACACTCGAACTCTACCATCAGCTCGTAACAACTGAAATCGTGACTCATCTGACCACGCCACGGTTTTCCACTGGTCTAGGGACCAGTCGATATGCTCACGAGCCCAGGAGAGTCGCTGCAGGCGATGTCGTGCTGTCAGTAGAGGCACTCGAGCCGATCTTCTGCTGTCATAGCCCAAGGAAAACAAATTTCGCCGCACAGTCCTATCGGACACGTCCCTCGTACATCCCACATTGATTCCTGCAGTTATTTGACGAAGTGTTGCGTGTCTATTAACATTGACCATTCTACACAGACGTCGGCGGTCTCGGTCGTTAAGTGCAGGTGGTCGCCCACTGCGCTGTCCATGATGGGATGGGATGCCTGAAATTTCATACACTCTTGATACTGTGGATCTCAGAATGTTGAATTCACTAACGATATCCGCAATGGAATGACCCATGCGTTTAGCTCAACTAACATTCCACGTTCAAAGTCTGTTAATTCTCGTCATGCCGCCATAAATCACGAAAAACCTGTTCACATGAACAACTTGAACACAAATGAAAGCTCTGGAAAACGAACTGCGCATTTATACTTTGTCGCTGCGATACTACTGCCATCTGTATATTTGCATATTGCTATCCCATGACTTTTGTCACTTCAGTGTAAAATAATTTGACAGAAAATGTAGAAACTTTATACACGTGTTTTGCATTAAAAACTGTTTTTGTAAATTTGATTGAAGACATTTTCATATAAAAGCGATGATTTTTTGTTTCTGAAATTTCTCATCCGCTTTATAGATAGCACAAGGCCTATATCATTTCAATTCCATCTTGTGCAATATTTTTATATTTGGAAAGTCCTTAACAAGAGACAATGTTAGTTCAATTCCTTCTTTCTTAATCACATAAGAATAATATATATATAGTACAAACTGAATGCTGAATTACGTGTTAAGTACAAGACTCGTGGAATTTAGTGATACTGCGCAATTTAAGAATTTATCGCTAGTTAATCAATGATTCTACTCTTAGATATGAAAATTTTAATACACAGAATGCTTTGGGATTATTCTAATTGCGTGGAATTGTTTTGATAAACATGTTGTAAGGAGGGCGTTGGGGGATCACCTGCAATACTCAGCATGACTTTTATTTAAAATGCAGATATATCTTATATTGTATGCAGATATACTAAATGTAGATATATCTCTTCTGATATCTTATATTTCACAATCTTTCGATTGTACTCCCTGTAGTTTCAAGAGAGTTCTGTTGTTGTGTTGTGATTTATGGCACTTTACAAGCCCACTGACTGTTACTTGTCAGCGATTTAAGTCGAGTGAGCGACTCTAGTTTTTTCAGCAGTGCCAACTAGAGCTAAGAATATGACTTAGTTGCTTTGATACGCCACATTAGCTTGCACAACCCCTTCCTCCGCCCAAACCCACGGGGGTAAATTCACAAACTTGATAGATAGAACACAGAAGAGGAGCTATTATGCCGAACCTAACTCAAACGCAGGACGTCCTGATCACAGGGAAGACGCGTTATTCCTATGCCGACAGGGAATTACGCTTATTATAATATGTATGAAAAAGAAAACAACCTTTTATGACCCCAGCTAGTCATTTTTATATAATTTAAATTCATTATATTCATAAGACACTGATATATACTCACAAAGGATAAGCAATTGTAATAGATAGCTGCTGATAAAGTTTTGGGACACATGCTCAAAACTTGGCTCATACGCGTGAGCATTTATCAAAATTCTGACACAGCAATCAGTCAGAACATATTTCTGACCGAATTGTTGCAAGTCTTGCCACAGATGGCGCTATTTTTAATGCGTGTGAGCATTTATCACAATTTGTTTTTCTCAATCAATGCAAATAAATGAAGAAAAAAATACTGAAGTTGGATACGAAAAAGTAAGTGCCGTTTTTCTTGGGATTACCCCTAAAATTTTTAAAAAAATTCCATTTTCAGTAACATCTATAAACAGATAATTTCAACTCATGAGCGCCAATATATAATTTTTTTCCGAGAATGAATATCATTATAAGTTATGGTATTTGCCTTCAGATTTCATCTGATTCAATGTAATCAGTCATTTGCTGTCCTCTGATAGCTAAAGCTTCATTTAGTATTTCAGATCATTGCATAATTTTCTCTGATATTTCCACCCAGACAAGCTCTCATTGATACAGCAGCGAGTTAAATAATGAGTTTATTTCTTAAACAAAACTACTATTGTTTCGTTTCTTGACTGGAAGTTTTTGCTTGCTATCTGTCCCAAAACTGCAAAAGATAAGCATAACAAATTACAAATTTAGATTTAAAACGGCCTTCTTTATTCTTTTTCAAAATAAAGTATACGCACAATGAACTCTTGAGATCCTGCAGATTGTAGCCACCCACAAAATGAGGTTAAAAAGCTGCGTGTTTCAGGATTACGCTTCTCGCCGTACAGTATTGCGTGAGTTCTTACAAAATGCATTCCTACGAAGTAAAACTCTCTAACCATTTTGTTGAGTACACTAATGGAGTTTTATTAACATTCCCCATGGAAGCAATACTAAGCCGCGTTCCTACGACCTGTGCGTCTGCAGACATGGCACACTTCCCTCTGTTTCCTCCCTTTTGTGGTTTTCTGGGGTTCTTTATTGTCCGTGGACGCTTCTTCTTCTTGCATACGGCCGACCACCCCGCCACCACTGAACGTAGCAGTATCGACAGGATTTGTTGTGGTCAACTGCTGAAAAGCATTGTCCAGCTCTACATTGACCGATCAGTCAAACTAGCATTCTATTCAGGGCAGTAAATGACTGTCTTCGTCCCCATGTCCGTGGACGCTATCCGGAGTTTCCTTCAAATTATCGGTCGTAGAAATGAGATCTTAGGTTGATTTTGGGACTTATCTCGGAATTTTAAACCTCGGTCACGTGACAGAGACGACCCAGAGATGGCCTTTCCTCCTCAACCTTCCTTTACTATATTGTGCATTTTTCTATAAAGCTTATTCAAACAACTAGTGACTTTATAATTACGCTGTACGAGAGTTTTATTGTGTATAGCTTCGATAAGTATCGTTTTAAGCATTGTTAAAAACATACATTTTACAAGAGATGGAGTTTTTTAAAAAGAAATTTTCAAACAATATCCGAGCCTCTAATCCGAAATATGGTAAAATAAAAAAAATGTTTTAGGGTTAACTAGTCTTTATTTATTTCATTTTTATAATTTACTTTTAATTATATAGCTGTCATAACGTTATCATAAAAATGTATTTAGTATCGAAACAACGATTGTATACAAACAATGAAACGATTTGTTGTAACATATGCTTAAATAAATTACTGGATAGAAAACATATTGTGCTGCAATAATATTTGTATTAAAAATTATCATCAATTTTATATCCCCTGGAGGCAACCTGAAATAAGAAGCTTCAGGCATGATGAATGGTTCTCGTCACCCTGGAAGCACTGGAAAAGGTGAGGGTCTGGCTCCTTTAATCAATGACGGGACGTACTTCCTTAGTGAAGGGTTGCACCGTGGCTGGTGAACGTCCTTAACTCTCAACCACAGTTCCCGTCAGCGTTGCTGCTGTGGTGATCCGGTCATTCAATATTCATTATCCGTATGCCTTCGGGCGAATCAGAGACGCAGTGATATGACTTACCTTTCATTTTGAAATAATTTAAAATTTATCTTGAGAATTTTGAAATGGAGCAAACATTAATTTCGTATCATATGTTTCAAAATTATTGAAGAAAGAAGAAGTTTCAATTGAATTTTAATTAAAAACCTTATTGAAATTTTAAGAATAAATAAATATCCTAGAAGTAATTACCTATCAAAATTGGTAATTCTAGATTTAACGGTCTGCTCTGTTAAGAATTTTGAATGAGTTTATCGTCGTACATTTTGTATTATGCATGTCATACGATGGATAAAATGCACATATAAACTTGATCGTTTTATAAAAATCAGCACCAAAATATTCAAAAAATATACTTAAAGAATGAAATGGAAAAGCAGAAGAAAGCACTCCTCGAATTCTCGTATGACAGAAAGAACTCATTCTTTGAATATCAATTAGTTAACTTTTGAACTTAGATTATATTCTTAATACTTAAATAAATTATCACATCCGCATCTTTCTTTTAAAACTGAAAGTAAGATGTAACTGCTAGGAATAAACTTTTTAAGGAAATAATTATGCAGATTTTTTGAGGTTGACCTTAAGGATCTCGTCTAGGAAAGAACCAAAAATAGTTGTAAATGTAATGCAAAAGTAGAAAGATCAGTAAAAAGGTTGAAAAATGTGGCAAAAAAGGCATTCTGAAAATTTCATTTAAATTTGTGTATTATTTGACAAGTTATTTTTTACTGTGTGGTACACAAATTTTTGGAAAAAATTTAAATAAATTCCTGCTTTCGTTACACAGAACTGATTTTACTTGTAGGACTATTTTTTTATGTTAATTGTAAAGCTTTTTACAAAATTTATTCATCGTTTCCCAATTAGTCCGTATCTTAAAAAAAAAACACTTTTGAGAGGTTTTTTTTTTTCGTAGGTTAGGCATTTTTGAACAATTCTCTTTCACTAATCAGGTCAGAAAGTTGATACACATCTACAGTTTTGGTGCAATTATTTCAATATGCAATATTTCCTCAAATTTCTTCTTGAGTTTTTTTTAAATTTTCATGCCCACATATTCGCGAATAAATGTAGGGAATGTCTAATTTTAATGATTTCGATCCAGTTTTAAAAAAGAATTATAATTTTAATAATTATGCAACCAAGTTGTCCTAATTTGTACCAAATTCTAATAATACAACCTTTATTATTGTTCTAAGTACACAAAAAGAAAGAGATCAACGCACATTCAAATAACGAGAGTTCACTGACAGAGTTCGTAAGAAATTCTATACAAATATACAGTACCGTTAATAAAACCATATGCAAAATCTTACTGTTCTAGTTCGAGGCATTAACGCACTGTTGTGCTCAAAGACGCATTGATGACTTTCTCTTAAATGGATTTTGTTCAAAATTTACTATCTACAGTTTCAGTGTTAAGGCCAAACTTAATACCAACTTTATTTTTTCACACACAAATACGCAGTATAATTCCAAAAATGTTTTTTGTGGTGATAGAGGCGCAGGTATGTTTAAAACGTTGAGATCCATCAGAAAATCGACTTTTGTCTATTCTCTTTGTGTGCTAAAAGTACGAGTCGTTAAAAAAGAGAGGGACCATATTATTTAAAAACGAATGTACCCAAGAAAATTTACTAGAATTGAAATTGAGCTATGATTTGATTAAAAATATTTTGAATTTACATCAATTAAATTTTAAGCAACTGAGGAGTCAAGAATTATGGGTCAATCTGTTTGTTTATTGTTGCCTAAGCATTCAAAAAGAGCTGAAAATGAAAACGATTTTGAAAAACTCTGGAAGAATTCGAAATAAACAATTCGAAAAGGGTAAGGGTTGCATTACATAAGTTTTATTTTTGGCTTACGAACTACAGATAAGGTGATATTTTATAGGTTTCGGTGTAAATGCACATGCGCATTAAAAACAACCATCTGTACTGCGTTAAGTGCGACATTTCAGACAAAGTTCTAACGCGAAGATAAGAACATGTGCCCCAAATTAATAAAAATCTTCATTAACAGTTAGAAATTAAAGTAAATATTTATCCTTCTGTCATCGCAATAAATTTAAAAGATTTTAAAAGAGATAGCTTAGTGCTACTGATAAAAATTTCCAAGAAATTTAAGTTATCATATGTTCAAAATGAAGATTATCTAGTCTTCTTTTCTAAACCTCTGAACAGTCGACTAAGATGACCAAAGACTTAGTAATTTTGTACATTTCTCATTATCACCAGGTTAACTTCTTAAAAGTAGCATTAAAAAAGTATAACAAACGTTCCGAATTAGCTGGGACAGATCAGACCTTTGATTATTTGTTCTGAATTGAAAAAAATATACCAAATATTTCCCTTATTTCCTGATTAGAAAACAGCTCACCTGAATATATCAATTAGTTCTACTTAGTATGGCAAGCTTTTGCTTTACCTATAAAGTAATCAAATGCTCTGGATCAACCGATACAATTCCGATTCTTTGTTCCTTGTCGCGTACTGGAAAACTGTACAAAAAATTTACCAAATTTTACTCATAAAAACAACTACTCTCGTAAATATATCATTTAGGTCTGTTTAATATGCCAAACTTTTGCTTTAACTGTAAAGTAATCAAGCGCTCTCGATCAACCAATACAATTCAGATTCTCATTGACCTGTATTGAAAAATATACCAAATATTTTCCTAACTTTACCTATAAGACAACAGCTCACATAACTATATCAATTAGGTCTATTTAAAATGCCCAACTTTTACTTTGCCTATGTAAAGTAGTCAAACTCTCAGGAACAACCTATTGAGTTCAGATCCTTGAGTTCAATTACCTATAATAAAATATGAAAAAATATCACTGATTGCCCCGTTTTTTACATATCAATAAATTATTCAGATTAAAAAACGAATGTAATGTAAATGTTTTAAATGTCATCTGAAAAATATTGCTTTCCAGTTTTTATTGGATATTGACCTCTTTCTGATTAGTTGATTCACAGTGAAAATTGTTCCCTTGAATTTCACTTAAACCGCTTATGCGCGACTTGATGTTCACAATTCTCATAATAAAATATTTTAAGCCTAAGACTGTGATTGATATCAGAGCCTTTTTTTTAATGGCCCTATCTCTGTTCTGATTTTTGTGTACATCAGCTTCCTTGTTGAGATCAGTTTTATTACGTCATAGAATTAAAAAGTGACGTGATGATGTTGTACAGTTTTTTGTATAATCTATTCTTATATCGTCTTTCGCGGGATTGCAACTTCATTTTTTTATTTCTCATGTAAACTGCACAGATAATCAAATACATTTTCTTTAACTTTCAACGATGGAAGAAAATCACGTTGTTAAATATTCGATAAAATTATGAGAAAGTTTTCAATTTCAAAGCAGTACCGAAAATAATGTAAGAAATTATGAAAATCCAGGGTAAAAACTACAGGGCAATTAAATTTGCATCATTAAATAGGCAATTGATTAAATTTTTAAATGATATGAAACCATTTTTGTGAACAATGTTATCGAAAGTTATAGCGGAAAAACATCTAATATCGTTTAATATTTTAATTAAAAAATGCTTTGGCGCATAAAATACCACCTTTCAAAATACATTTAGGCCATATTAAGTAGTTTTAGGTTAAAAAGTCTGCTCTATAGAGAACCAACACATAAACAGACACATTCATATTCCCCTATATTAGCAGTAACGGCATAATATGGTATTCTCAGTGTAATAAAAGTGAATGAATCAGGGTAAAAAGAAAATTTTGAAAGGAACAACAAAACTTTCTACTTCATAGCGTCTTTTTACCTTTTCAAGCAGATAACAATTTATGTACTTTTGAGTTTGATCTGAGATTATTTATTTATTTATATATTTTGTGGATTTTTTTTTCAATGCTTCCTACAGTTCTCCCAAGACTATGACCCTTTTAAACTTGTATTATGCGTACAATTTCTAGAATCCTAAATAAAAGCTCAGAAAATCTGACCATCTTATTTTTTACTGATAACAATATTCTATGATGTAACTCATACGTCTCTTTCTTCACTATTTCTCAATATAATGCATAAACTCCAAAGATTTTTTTTCTAATGAAAGATATAATGCGATAATCGAACAAATCAATTAGCTTGGAATGCCACAAGCTTAGTAACAGAAGATCTTAATTTTCTTCTCGACCTTGTAAGAACTGAATTGACCATGATGTAGTCAACTACAAACCACCTTTTAAGGAATACCATCAAAAAATAAAATATCCTAGATTGTAGTATAATAATAGCGTGCATAGGGAATATCGTAAATATGATCAATCTGTTGATATCGCCTCATATATATGAGCCTTATTCTATTACTTGCAGAACACATAACAGAAAAATGGGCAATTACCTGCATCTTTTTTCAAAGTAATAAGCATTTATGGATATAACTGTACCGAAGGGAATGACAAGAGTCTCCTTCATTGGCACAGTCGAAGAAAAAGGCACAAAAATGGCCATTTAAAACGAAGGATACAATATGATGTGCAAATAAAAAAGAAATACGAATAAGCAAACCTTTAGTGCTTTATTAAACATTACGAGAATTGTTAAACAGACTGTTCAGCTTTCCTAATGGCAAGTGGACTTCGTTACACATTACTTTAGATAATATGATCCGGTTATTAGGATATTATTAGAAACATAATCTCCATTCTAACATAATGAGCTCTCAGATTTTCACTGCTGGTAAGAGCCTCCTGCGAGGATGCTGATATCTCCTTTTCGTAAGAGGTGGCGAAACGATGTGGATTTTCTTTCTTTTTCGGCAGTTTCATCTTACTTTCATAAAATGTATGGATAAATGAGCTCACCGATCTTTTAAAGTTTCAAAGAATCTTCTTCAAATGTCAAAATATTATGGTATTTGCTGATCAAGGTAAATATATAGGGATGCTCACGTCTGTTTTAGATTTATATGCTACGGACTGCTTTTTTGATCATGTTTACAAAAGATAATATAACCTCAATATTATTGAACACACCTTTGGAGTTCTTGTAGTTGTAAATTGCAGGAATGAATAATTCTGTTTTTTTGTCAGGTCTCTGGAGCTACAGTAGCTATAAATTGGAGTGAATATAAATGCATCAAACATAACCTTCCGAGAAGATTGCTTTGCATTTAGTGTAAAATGATTTTAGAATCATAGATGAAGTAATAGTTTCTAAACAATATAGTCAATCAGTATAAAATGCATATTTATTTGAAGTAAGACTAAAGGAAAAAAAAATCAACTAAAAAAACTGACCATGTAACGAAGACACAACAAAAAACTTAATAAACTAATTTACAATAAAGAAAGTTTTGAACTACCAACTGAGTAGGGGGAGGGCAAAATTGTTTATAAAGTAAACTTACTAGTGTAATATGAATGTTAATATGCTCATCCATAGCAGTACGCTTTTGTCTTGAATTTGACTTTAGCTGGAATCACAAAATGCTGTGTAACTACAATTGTGAAAGCTTTATTTTTAGCATGGCTGAAAATAATTCTCAAAATAATAGTATAATTCCAAAATGGCAATTCTTTGACAACGTCACTCACCAAAATATTATTTAATTTAATCATAGACTTATTTTTATACCTTACTCTTCTCATAACATATATAACATATGTATAATGTAATTTGTATTCCATATAACAGAATTTTAAATTAGGAATCGATTATAAGCACACTGGAGTTCTCCTCACACCGCTCAAAGGTTTCAAAGCTCAGTTGAATAACCGGGTCCTCAACACTAGTGCGCCGGAAGCTATAGTTGAGTACAAACACCCATCATGGTCATAGTACAGTATGTCCCATAGGAGGTATGCCAAATCATCGGCACGGAGGTGACTCCACCAATGCTGTACTCACCAGGGAAGCGAGAACCAATCAACATACCAGAAGCATCTTATCCTCACATGTGAAATACCCCTTACGCCCTTCCTCCTTGGTGATATTATGTTTATAATAAATAAAATTCAGTGACATTTATAACTCGTAGATTTCTTCTACTCATTAAAAATAAGTATTAATAATTTCAAATACATTCAATGTCCTCAATTCAGCTGACTCTACATTGATTTTTCAGCAATTAAGGGAATTAATCTAATCCAATCTTTACTTTCTAAATCTTTATTCAAATTTTTAGCGATTTTTCAAGACATTGTAAATAATCAAGCAGCTAACAAAATTGATATGTTATCATTGGGGATGCTTTTCGTTATAAGTCGTGCAAAAACAGTATTAAGCAGCTATCATAAACAATACGATAGAAATTTTATTTTGCTTTCGTTCCTTTTGAAAGTACTTACAATTCCCATTTTATTTTATACATTGGTTAATTTTATTTACTACTAACCACCTTTGGCGACCAGCTGGTTCGCCATGTGTAAAGCGTTCTAAAATTTTCAATTAAATCACATATTCATTAGCCTTGAAGTAATTACGGGCATTAATTGACCTGAAATTAATATTTTCTTTAAGATGATGGACGGAAAGTTCTAAAAGTACACCTTTTCCTAATAATATTCTTTAATTTTATAAATCAATCAGTTTTAACCATCGGTTATGCTTCCAAAATATTAAAAAAAATTTCGATGATGTTGCCAAAATACTAAATGTGTTTTTTAAAGAAAGCGAGAAAGGGAAAAAAAAGTATTAAATTAATGATACAGATATTGCAAACGATTACATAAATATGCCATTAAGTCGGGATTTCAATGTATATCCTGTCTAAATTCAATCAGGTTTACTGTAAATAAAGATGATTTATGGAATAAATGATTTAGATATTGCAAACGATTAAAGAAACCTTTGCTTTGCATTTATTTTTTTTAGAAAATATCACATTTTATGTTTCTTTTATTTTATCCAGTCACGTGCTGAAAGTTGTATTGCTTTAGATTTATTTGCGATAATAATTTTTTTTATTTGAACTTCCGGCATTCTTTTATTTTATCTAGTCACGTGCTAAAAAAACATGGTTAAAATATTTCTTTAAAAATTCGTTAAAAATAGAAGCTTAAGTTATACATTAAAATACTGATACCATTAGAAGGCTAATTTTTTAATCTTTAAATTGATGTAAAAATCATGTTTATGCGATCATATTTTCGGAAGTTATAGCGGAAAAACGCCGAAATTTCGCTTAAATTTTAATTAATTCAAATTCTAATTAAAAATTCGAAAAAAGGGCTCCGAGGTGCACATTCCGGACCTTCAAGGTATACATGTACCGATTAGTTTAGTTATATTAACGTCCCGTTTAAAGCAACACGAGGGCTATTTTGGGACGGACCTCGTAATTTTGAACCACTGTCAGATGACGAGGACGACACCTGAAGTGGCACCCCCCTCTCCACACCACACCCCACCAACGGGAGGACTTTGGCCTGACAGATTTAACGTGCAAGAGACCCCCTCACACGACGGATCTTCGGTGGAACCGAGTCTCGAACCTGAAACCCTCCAGTTCCGAAGCCGAGACCTTACCACCAGGCCACCGCGGCCTTACATGTACCGAATTTGGTAGCTGCAGGTTCAACGGTCTGGCCTGTAGAGCGCCAACACACACACACACACACACACACACACACACACACACACACACACACACACACACACACACACACACACACACACACACACACACACACACACACTCACACACACACACACACACAC
>JAPMOQ010006612.1:1958643-2012170 GCA_026543055.1 Argiope trifasciata
CATTTTATAAAAGTGTTATAGTTAAGTTACATTTTATAAAAGTGTTAAAGCTATCCTCCTCCGTGCATAAATAATGGAAATATTGAACAAAACTGTAAACGCCACGAGTGCTCAGATTTATATTTTCAGTATCCTACATGTGGTCATTTCGTGATTTGTAGTATAGTGAAGGAAACTAAATATGTAGTTCAAACTCCTTTTTGTCGACCGATTGAAACCAAATTTGACAAAGAAATATATTTTTAGTTATAAAATCAAATACTAAATTTCATTTATTTACATGGTTGATATACATGTCAATGCGACGATCGACAAACGATGCACTCCTTGATTTTTCCGTTCAAAATTTGATACGGGTCTTCAGTTTAGATGTAAAACTAATGCCACATTTTATTTATCTAGCACTAAAGTTTTGCTGTTATTGCGTTCACTATTAGCCGGATAAAGGGACATCCTCTGAATGAGTTTGTTTAAAATTTTACTGAAATCGATAAACTGGGCTTAAAGACAGTATACCAAATTTCATCTGTTTAGATTAAAATAGTTTTCAGTTATTGTGTTCACAAAAATACAGACAAACATAATTCTTAAAATGTAATTTTCAGACTCGGGGAGCTTATGAAAGTGAAGATTCGTTAAATTTTGTGATCGAAATTTGACGATAACCATACTTTCTCTTTGTATATTTTGTATACGGGAAAGTAATAAGGCCTGTAAATCAACTAAAAGAGACTAAAATTTTTATGAAAGATTTGAAAAACGAATAATTTATTTTCTCACTTAGTTATCCAGAAATTTTTATTTTGTCAAAATAATGAATATTCTCTTCAATGCGAAATTCCGATATCCGAACAAAAAACTATTTTAATCAGTGGAGAAAAAAGAGAAAAATGTGTCGGAATTACTCATTGTTATCTGCAATTTACTAGTAATCATATATGATGAATCAAAGATTTTATCTTGAAATGAGATTAATTACATAACATCGAGATATGATTTCCCTCAAAAAATCCAAGCCTAGAGTTTTTTACCTAATACACATACTAGATAGAAATGCCGCGAGAGACATATAATGACCTTGAAAATTATCAATTTTAATCTCTGACAAATATTTAGATCATCCCTAATTTATCTCTGTCATTCTCTCCCATACAAAAAAAAGGTGATAATGAGATAAAGTTTATTAATATCATTGAGTGGGCGTCGTTGTTGAATATAAATCGGATGCTTTTTCTCTTTTTGACTAAATTTATCCATTTTCGAATTTTTAAACTTCTCTAAGTATGTATACGTACAGGAAATATAAAACATGCAGATATCGTAAGGAGGTACTCCCCGATGTGAATTAGTGTTGGGTGTAATGTGATTACCCCAGGAATTGAAATTACCACTATGAAGAATGCGTTATATCCTGAATTGTTGCGAAACTCCCTTAGACCATCCGTCCATCCCTCAGACACAGGTATTTGAAGATGATAAATTTGGTCCTTTAAATATAGGTAGCAAGCCCTTT
The DNA here is from genome assembly GCA_026543055.1 of Argiope trifasciata. Taxonomy (NCBI): domain Eukaryota; kingdom Metazoa; phylum Arthropoda; class Arachnida; order Araneae; family Araneidae; genus Argiope; species Argiope trifasciata. The sequence goes on from JAPMOQ010006612.1 coordinate 1,960,157, forward strand.
GAAATAATTGTACTCATAAGTCACACATAAACCAATCACTATACCGGAAGCTTCTAATTCTTATATCTGATGTGTTCCTCAGATAATAGAGCAATGGATAGACAATCTACTGATACATTTCGTCAAAAGACCGTTTACAAAATTTAGGGGTAGGTCAGGCATATAGAAGAAAATCATTTTTTACAATAGAGCATTTAATCGCAATGGAGGAGCGTTTGAGGAGGAGGAGAGGGGTATTTGTAAGTGAATTAAAAATAAAGTGAGTTAAGTAAAAGAGAAGGACACACCAGACAAACGTGATAGTATGTGATCAATGGAATGCTAAAAACAGCAGTTGCGTGTTTGGGGCACCTCGAAAAGAGGATGAGATGTTTCCGGCATGGTGGTTTGATCTCTCCACCTTGGAGGGCACACGAAAAGGTAGGAGTCTGTTTCCTCCCACCGATGACGGGAAGTACTTCCATAGGAAAAGGTTATATCGTGGTCGTTGATGGCCTTTAAGACTCACCCATAGTTCCCACCAGTGTTGCTGTTGAGGCAGTCCGGTCATTCTTTATTATTTATCCATGTGCCTTCGGCCGAGTATGTGAGTCAATGATATGATTTATTTCCATACTTCATATTAAATTGCATTTCTGATCCTTTTCCTTAAATTTTAACTAGCTGATTTTTTAAAAAAAATAGGAATCATGCCTAACCTTATAAGAGTTTTGTTTGAGAATATGACATTAAATAGAAACAGAATGTATTTTTTCTTTATACTTTTCTGCCCAGGCATTGCAAATATACATTCATGCGTGCTTAAGAACAAGTACAGAAATTTTATCTATGTATGATTTGTCATTCAACTTTTATGATATGTTTTAATTAAAATAGGTGACTATACGATAACCTAGCTAAGTCATTTTATTGGTTTATATCATATAAGAAAAAAAAATATCTTGATAATTTCGGAAAAGAATATAACATTGCTTTCATCATTTTTTAAAATTGCAACACATTTTTTTTATAAATATAGCATTTTTTGAGAAAAAGGAGATCAGCCTTGAATTGTAATGAAATTTAACCAAAACGGTTAATACTCTAAGCCAAGTTGTATTACCTTTTTTAAACAGATTATAACGGATAATGGTCTACGAAATGATCTAAAATCTTAGACATTCGATGAAATTCAAATAAATTGGGGGGCATGTATGCAAATATATTTTCCCCTATTATTTTAATTAAGTTTTGAAATGAACGTTTATAAATGAAAACGCATTGCATCTACTGTAAAAAATGTTGCCGATATCATTAGAAACGATAATTGCAACTTTCAATCAGTTAACTCAGTTAGGTTTTGAGTTAATGATGAGGTTTATTATTATTATTATTGAAAGACAAATTTTAGAGAAAGTTGGAGTTAAAATTTTTTTTTAACAGCAAGCCTCTCTCCAAAAAACCTGGTTCTTACTGTCACAGGTGTTTAAAATTTTCCACAATGATAAATATATCTTCATATATTTATTTTTTCACTGTGGCTTTACTTTTGGCCAAGAATGTCTCATGAAATCATTAATAGGCGCATTTTCAATTAATTCCAAACCACTTAATATAAGATTCCGATTCTCAGCAATAAACTGTTTAAAACGTTTCATACAACTTTATAACACAAATGAAATGAAAACACAAATATAATTAACCCTAGCTTCATTGATTTTAATTCTATTTAATTAATTCTATTCTTCTAGCTATTTCGTAGTTCTACAACCTGACATTAAAATAAATATTTGTATTTTATGTTTTTCTATGTAGACACTTACAGAGTAAATGTTGATTGTACAATTTTTTTGAAAATAGTCATTATTATGTACATTATATATAGTGGAATCCCCGCCACTTTATCCTTGAATAACTTGCCGCAAACCTTTGCTTGTTGAAGGACCATCAACACCTTTTAGACAATGACGATGTAAAAATGAAGGAATACTTCAATGATAGCGTTTTGTTTATCTTGTAAGCTGCCTCTGTTGTTGTCAATTACAGTTTCATTGTGTTTTTTCAATTTATCGATATATTGATTGGTCAGTTTTCCTTTTACTTTTTGAAGGAGAGCTCCAACTCATTGCTATGAATACCGAATACATTCTATTTTTTACGAAATCCATGCCATAAATGTACTTTATTATAACACATATAAAAACCCATAAAAATAGCAATATAATACAAATTTAGGGCCAATTTCCGTTTCGAAATACTATTTCGAGCTAGATTTTCAGACAAAGTATATTATACTTGCTGTAACTGTTTATATAATACGTTTAAGAAAAACTAGTAAGTAGTTTTGAAAAGAGAAAAGCGTGAGTTACCAAGAAAAGCAATGAATTTTTTTCGTCAAAATGGATGGAAAAGGCTGTTTTTAACGTTGTCGGATACGATAAATGAAATAGTAAGGAATACCATAAGGAACTGAATACTTTTAATAATCTGTAAGAATCCATCTAAGTTTACTTAAAACTGTTTAATAGATTTGTTCAGTTTAGGAATGGATATAAAATGATAATAATTGCAAATTAAAACTGATATAAATCACCAACAAATAAAAAAAACTCATAAATTTCTGTATAAAAATAGGAAACTCTCTACTTTTCCAATTCTAAAGAATGCAACAAATGTTGGACAGTTGATATAAATCGCAAGTACTTAATTTATTAAGGATTTAAAAAATAAATAATACATTTTAAATATTTATTCTTGACATTTATTATTAAATAACTCAGAAATTTTTGTCAAGCTAACTGTTCTTTTTGCTTTTATTTTCGATGCGATGTTTTTACTTTAATTGATATGTATATTTCAATTTTTTAGAGTCTGAATAATTTATACAATTTTCCGAGATGGATTTTGCCTTTTGAATCCATTTTATATATTTGAAGTTTTTTGTATTATTTTTTATTTGTGCAAATTTTATTCAGAGTTTATATATTAAGGTATCCAACTACGTTCGAAGAAGAATTTTTGAAAAACTGGATTTAAAAAAAAACTATTTATGATTTTTGATGTAATGTCAGTCATAAACACTATAAATACAACAAAATTATTGGAAAATATAATATATTTTGAGAAATAGGAAAATGTGTAGTAGATTTTAATGAATCTTAACCAAAACGGTTAACACTCTACGCAGAATTATAATACAGTAATCCTATTTTTCTTTTCACACAAGTTATAGAATACAATGATGAAGGAAATGAACCAAATTCTAAGAAAAATATGGAGATGCAAAGAAATTATGCTTAAAAATATGCGTATATATGCATTTTTCTCGTAAATTCCCAACTTTATTTCTCTAAAAACATCTATAAATGAAAAAATATTGCACCAATAATAAAATTTTTGGTTCATTTCATCGCCTATTTTATTTAAAACACACATTGAAATGTTTACGTAAATACCTCTATTAGTTTTTGATACATCATGTTAACGGTGGATAATTTATATGAACATTAATATTGAAGTCATAGACAGATTTTAGCTGAAAAATATGTTTTGCTTAAAATTAGGTCAGGATATAATGATAGGTTGGACCTTCCTTTTCCCAGAAAACATAAAGTGTTTTAGAAAGAGGAAAGCATGAACGACAAGATACAACAATAAAACAAAAGTTCGCCAATGTGGTCGATAATCAGTGTTTTTAACGTAGTCGGATACCTTAATCGTAATTGACATTATAAATTATAATTTTGTTTCATCGCAATTAGTGCTTTATACTTCCTGAATCAAAGTTTAAAATTAAACAGATAGATAGCTTTGAAATACATTTCGGTTGTTACTGTTAAAATAAAATGTTGCAAGTAAATAAATATTGGATACCGTTCAATTTATTAAATATTTTCGCCGCATTCACTTGTACGTTTCATGCAGCCTGTTAATACTACACCTTTTCCAGAATGCAAACATCATAAAACCCAACGAAAGGGAAAGCTGTCTAAACCAATTGAAATAAATTTCTCCCGCGTTTTTAAAAATGTAGCGCATGTAAACACATTTAAACATATACGAATCTCACATTCACTCACTTCATTTAATTTCAAGAAAAATCATTAACAGAAAAATAAGTGGTTTCACACGATAAATGAAAAACATCTGCCTCTGTTATACCAATAGAATTGTATTCAAATGTAATTTATTTTGAATTCGAAGATGCGCTATGTATTGATCAAATATTGTCACGTAGACAGAACTCAAGAAGACACAAGAAGTAGAATTAAATCAATTTATTAGCTCAACTCTGAACGAAGAATACTGTGACTGAGAGATCTTCAGCTTTTATACAAGTAGGGAAAGATCCAGAATACCTTTCTGGAGACAGTAAGAAAAGTCCAGAGCACTTATCTGGTAAATTAAAGAAAGATCCAGAATCTTCTGGAACACGAAATCAAGGAAAAATACTTAAACAAATTTTAAGTCTACTGGGATTCTAACACATGATCTCATGACTATGAGACCAACTTCATAACTATTCAGCTATGCAGACTCAACAATGTTTCGTTTCAATGCGGTGTTGTTCCCCTCTTAGAAGTACAGCGTCTCAATGTTATGACATTTCATTTTGTGGCTCTAGTTCTTGATCGAGTCTGAGGGCCAGTATAAGTTGTCACCTGTTCACGGGGAGTAATCTCTTGAGAAACGTTTCTTTCCTGAATCTCTATACTTTCATCAGAATGTTGGTCGTTTTGCTCTTCTGGCTCATGGCATGGCATAGTGCGTAAAACGTGGACAACTTCCTTCTGTTTCCTCCTTCTAGAACTAGGTTCGAAATCGGCTACTTCATAGGTGACGTCGGACAACTTTCTCAAAACCTGATGAGGGCCGAAGTACTTCTTGAGGAGCTTCTCGGAAAGTCCTAGTTTACGAACTTGAATAAAAATCCACACCAAATCTCTTGGTTCGTATGCGACCATCCGATGTTTGGAGTCATAAGGCCGGCGATCTTTCTGTTGAGCTTCGAGAGTTCGTACACGAGCTAATTGCCTCGACTCTTCTGCATTATTGATCAGATGAGTAACACAATCGTTTTCTTGGCTGAACTCTTTGGGACAGAGGGAAACATCGTATCCAAAGGTGTTTCAGCTTCTCTTTCATGCGGTAGGTAGAAGGGCTTAAAATCTGTCGTGTCTTGCTTGGCTGTGTTGTAGACGAATGTGACAAACGGCAGTATCTGGTCCAGTTCTTCTGTTCGACATCAACATACATAGAAAGCATATCTGCTTACATCTTGTTAAATTGCTCTGTAAGACCATTTGTTTGTGGATGATAGGCTGTTGTCATTCGATGGGTGAGGTTGCACAGTCGATTAATATCGGACTCCAGCTTGGACTGGAAAACTTGTTCACGGTCTATAATGATAACTAGGGGAGCTCCATGTTTTAGGATTATGTTCTCTATTAGAAATTTGGCAACTTCTATAGTTTCCGCCGTCGGTAATGCTTTGGTAACTACATACCGTGTCAAATAATCAGTGCATACTACTATCCACTTGTTGCCGTCATCATATTTTGGAAATCGTCCTAGTAGGTCGATTCCGGAGCGGCAGCTGGTGGAATGTACAGAAGATGACCTGGTGGCTTCTACGAAATAAATTTTCTCCTTTGACATTCTCGGCAGTGCATCACATATTTTCGAACATTTCTGTATAAGCCTAACCAATGACATAGCTTTCTTATCCTATCATACGTCCTGGTAAATCCTAGATGTCCGGCAGTAGGGTCGCCATGGAGATGTTCTAGAATACTGAACCGTAAATGATTCGGAATCACTGAAAGAAATTTTTTTCCGGACGGATAAAATTCTTCTTGTAGAGGACTCCTTCGACTTACTAAAAATTTCCCATCCTGCTTGCATTGGTACTTTGTTGGTCTCTTCTTATTTTTACCAATTCCGGATCCTTCATTTGTTCTCAGAGATTAGTGGATAATGTGGCACCTATGGAGTCGCCAGACCATGAAGCATCGACTTTTAATGGGTTTCTCGACAGACTATCAGCGTCTTTATGTTTTCTTCCACTTTTGTACACCAATGATACGTCGTATTCTTGCAGTAGCAAAGCCCACCTGGCGAGTCTTTCGGATTGATTCTTCTGTCCGGTTAGCCAACACAGGGGATGATGGTCAGTGACGATCTTGAAAGCCTTTCCAAAAAGATATGGCCGGAACTTAATTATAGCCCATATGCCTGCAAGGCATTCTCTTTCAGTTATGGAATAGTTCGTTTCAGCTTTCGTCAGATTACGAGAGGCATAAGCTATTACTTTCTCCTTCCCATCTTGGATTTCAACTAATACTGCGCCTATTCCGTATCCACTCGCGTCAGTGGGAAGTTCCGTCGGTGCATTTTCGTCATAAAGGCCTAAAACAGGATCGGAGGTAAAATCAGTCTTTAGGTTTCTGAAAGTTTCCACTTGTTCAGGTCTCCAACAAAATTTTGTGTCCCCCTTCAGTAGCAACTGTAGAGGTTGAGATTTATGGCAAAAGTCCTTTATAACTCGGCGATAATAAGAGCAAAACCCAAGGAAGCTTCTTATGTCATGGATATTCCTTGGCACAGGGAAGTTACTCACGGCCTTTAATTTTTCTGGGTCCGGGGGTACGCCATCACTGGATACTAGGTGTCCCAAGATCTTTATCACGTGCTCCAAAGTGACACTTTTTTGGATTAAGGTTAAGGCCTGCATTCTGTATACATTGAAGTACGGTATTCAACCTCTGAAGATGTTCATCGAATATTTCTGAGAACATCAATCATCTAAGTGGCAAAGGCACATTGTCCTTTTCAAATGTCGCAGAAGATTATACATCATCCTTTCAAAGGTTTCAGGAGCATTGCATAAGCCGAATGGCATCACTTTGAACTTGTACAATCCCTCAGGTGTTATAAAAGCTATTTTCTCACGATTGGCTTCATCAACTTCCATTTGCCAGTAACCGGAGGAGAGATCCATAGACGAAAAATATTTTGAACCTTTCAGGCAATCCAATGTGTCGTCAATACGCGGCAGTAGATGCAAGGCTTTCTTTGTAATTTTGTTGAGGCGGCGATAATCAACAAAAAACGCTAGCTTTCATTTTTTCCCCTCACCAAGACGACTGCAGATGATCATGGACTTTTTGATGGTTAAATAATAGCTCTTTCGAATATTTTGGTGACCTCCTCACTGATAATGCGCCGTTCAAATGGGGACACTATGTAAGCTCTCAGACTGATAGGTAAGTGATCACCCACCGGTATTTATTCCGTGTATCACATTGAATTGCCTTCTTTTCTTGAAAGTCTTTTCTTGATCAAAAATTTCTGAAAACTTCTGGAGTAGACGTAGCATCCTTTCTTTTTGGTCGATCTTCAGATCGGGAGCTATGATCTTGGTATAATCGATGGCACCCAACTTTGTCTTTGCAGTGGTAGCTGAATAAGGCTATTCTTCATCTATGGTATTTACTCAGTCTTTGCGTAAGGGTTCTGCATAACCGATGCACATACCTTTAGGGATGATCTAAGCTTCCCCTTGTCCATTGGCAACCCACAGTTCAGCTTTACGATTACGGAGCGTAACTATAGTAGACGGAAGGGCAACTTCCTTGTTCGAAGGGGGCATCCTATTTCCCTCACACATTTTCTCACACAGAAGGCATTTATAATTTTGATGTGCCTAATACAAATTCAATCTAATAAAGTAAAATATAATTTTTAGTTTTATGAGGATTTAATCTTTATATCTCTTACAGTTTAAATTTATTTAACAAAATGAAAAAAAAATACATAGAAAGTGTTTTAAATTCAAATTTAAATGGATATCAATAATGTTTAGTTCTTTCAGTATGTATGTATGAATGCTTGTAAGTATATATCTTCTCCAAGCTGTTACATGAAATGAGCTAATGTATTTTTTACTTTAAAATTGTTCTAATAAGTTATTTTTTTTTTTCAAAATATTAAGCGCTTTCTCTGAAATAGGATAGGAATCAAATTACTAATTCAAAAGATAACTGCCGGTTAATTATCTCTCTCTCTCTGTATGTATATATATATACATGTGTGTGTGTGTGTGTGTGTGTGTGTGTGTGAATCGTTTTTAGAAGTTCTTGAGTCGGTCTCATTTTCTACAAAAATATAAATTGTGATAACAATAGAGTCAGCTAATTTTTATCCAGATTATATTTGAATTAAGTAATAAATTAACTTTATCTAATTGACATTTGATAATTCTGATTAACTCAAAAAGCCAGTCCTCATGTCCCACGAAATCAATCGCATATGCTCAAGTACAGGGTTAGTCAAAATCAATAGGACAATAAGAAAAATGTTTTATGACTAATGTATTTACATTATAACCAATATACAGGTACGTATTAACAGATGAACTATTTAAGTTTCATTTGGAAACACATAAACGTTAATGATTTGCGTGTTTGCCGCTAAAGGAGATGTTGTTTTCAAAATGGCGCAATCAGGTAAAGGGAAGGCATTTTGTATGATGGAATTTGTTAAAGCAATGTCAGTAATTGCGGTCCAGAGACAGTTTCGAGCCACGTATGGCAACGAGCCACCTCACTGACATTCAATTACGAGGTGGGTACAACAATTTCAGGAGACGGGTTGCTTATACAAAGGTAAAAGCACAGGACGACCAAGTGTGTCCGAAGAAACTGTGGAATCCATTGCGCATCTTTTCGACGGAGTCCCCAAAGTCGACAAATTCTGCAAGCAGCGTTTGCATTTCAAACCGTATAAATTAGAAATGGTGCTGGCTTTGAAATGTGAAGACCATCCAAAACGATACCAATTTTATGATTCAATGCAGCCTAGACTTGAGGAGAGAGGCTTTGCCAACAGACTGGTCTTCAGTGACGAGGCAAATTTTCCCCTTTGCCGAAAAGTAAATAGGCATAATGTTCGATTTTGGAGATCGGCAAATCCACATGCAGCATTGGAACATGAAAGGGATTCGCCCAAGATTAACATTTTTTGTGCCATAACGTGTTTGGACCATTCTTTTTCGAGGATAAGACTGTGACAGGCATAATGTTTATGTTTTACAGGATATGTTTTCTGAATGATTGTTCCCCCAGTTAGAAGAGGAAGTGCCCAATTTCACTTTTCAACAAGACGGTGCCCCGCCGCATTGGCACAAAAGTGTATGTGAATACCTCAACGAACATGTTCCTGGACGTTGAACTGGCAGTGCTGGAATTAATGATCTTCCATTGATGTTGTGGCCATCGTGGTCCTCCGACCTGACATCATGCGACTTTTCCATCTGGGGGTGTACGAAGGACACTACATTCAAACCTCCAATACCACGTACCTTGCACGAGTTAAAAGATCGCATATGTGCTTCATTAGCTACCATTACCCCGGATATGTTGCAACAGATATAGGATGAACTCGATTATCACCTGGACTTCTGCCGTGACACAAGGGGGCCTCCATATCGAACATCTGTGATTGTGAAAAAAAATTTTACAGTTCATATGTTAATACGTACCTGTATTTTGGTTATAGTATAAATACATTAGTCATAAAACCTTTTTCTTATTGTCCTATTCATTTTGACTAACCCTGTATTATTAAGTTAATGTAATTCTGCATAAGTGTTGAAGATGTTAATTTAATTTCAAGCAATTTAATTAATAGAATGTCATCCTATTTTTTTAAAAAAAATGTAAGGGAAGTTAATAAATGTTATACATTTTAGCAAAGGAAAGATGGATTTTAGACCGCTTGTAATTAAGCAGCAAATCATGTTATATCCTTTGAGAGTAAATTTTATTGACAAAATTTTAATACTTATTATAGTGGAATTTAATTCTAATACTTTAAAGATAAGGTCATGTCATTCTTTTTTTTGTGTGGGAGGAGGAAGCTTCTCCAAAAAGGATTTAAATTGGAATTAAAATTATTTCTTGAATTTGAAGAGTTCTATCGTAGATCTCAGAAAGCAGCTATAAACATTGTTATTAATTGAAATTGAAAAAGACTAAAGCAAAAAGACAATAATTAGTATAAAAAGATGTTAAACAATAGAAAATTTAAGGCTGTGTACTTTTATATTTTGAGGATCAAATGAATAAAAAAAGAAACTCTACAGTTCATAAAATATCAAACTTGAGTTCAGATTTTATATGTTGATATGAGCTTGAAAATCAAAACCAATTCCTTGTTAATTAAAAATATAAAAGTGTAAATTTCAGCAAGTGTTTGTATGAAGCTAAACAAATTTGAAATATATTTTCTAAAAAGTAAATGGAGGAAAATATTTCTATGACCTTTTACAATATCTATATTATTAATTAATTTAAACAGTTAAATTTAGGCACACATGGTTTAATATATCTATAGGATAATCATCCTAATTTGCGCTCATAATTTAATTTTAATCATGTGGGGGAGGGTGTGTGTATCTACTAACAAAATAGTTTAAATCAGAGTTTCCCAAACTTTTTTGTGTCGTAGACCCCTTGCCATGTTTTTCCGTATTGAATAGACCCCATACTTACCTGATATTGATTTCCTGCAAATTTCTAACTGTAGTGAAGTTTACTGTTAAAAACTTAAAGTAAAAACACATGTTAATTTATACATTTATTAATTGAATTTAAATTTATACTACTCAAAATAAAATTTCGTATCTGTTATGTAAAATCTATGTAACATGAAATAAACATAAAATAAACTAACATAAGCAAAAAGTCAATATTTTTAATGAGAAGGATGAGCCTGATGCTTTAACAATAAATTATCAACATTTGCGTCAATTTTGTAAGGGTTAATCTTAAATCTCCTCGGCTAATGATGTCCAGTCTGTTTCTTTTATTCGTTAAGAGATTAGTAACAGCGCTAGACCCCTTTTCCACTAGGTATGACGATGGAAAGGAGATTAAAAATTTCCTCGCTATATTCCATAATACCGCATAAGTTACGGGTATGTTGCAAAGAAGCCAGAATTGCTGATATCCGTTTTTAAACTGAACCTTAAGTTCTTCGTTTGTACTTAGTTCTGTCAGTTCCTCTTGTATTATGACATTCGTTTCTCTATGTCACCATATGGATTAATTATCCATGGTGGTATAACCATAGTCAAAATATCCTCAAACCTAGGTTCAAAAGCAAATAGGTACTATCAGTGTATGTGTTGAGATTTACTATCGTGGATCCCCATTTTCATTTCATGGACCCCCAAATTTTTTTTTCGCTGACGTAGCCTCCTTGTAGGTTGTCATAGACCCCTAGGGGTCGATATAGACCACTTTGGGAATCACTGGTTTAAATGAACTTAACATATTTTATCTTACTTGAATCAATAAATGCTTCGATAAATTAAGAATTTTAAATTTTTACATAGGTCTTTACATTTCCCTTTGTACCCTTTTACATTACCCTTTGAATCATATTTAACAAAAATTTTTGAGACTCTAGTATTTTAACCTTTAGTACTCCGATCTCTCCTCTCAGGTACCATTCAAAGCAGTGTACCTTTTGTCGCTTTATTTAATTATTTTCTTGAATTTTGACAGGTAAAAATACTTAAGAGTGGTAAAAATATGCATATTAATTTTCTCTGAAAATTCAACTTAACAAAATTCACATATATTAATTTTTCGGAGCAATTAATATATGTGAATTTGGAAAATACTTATGCATTATTTTTCGGAGCGGTAAGAGTTAAATAAAAATCTTCGAACTCCAGTGAACTAAATCATTCTCTAAAACTGAATAATTTATGAGATTTGAATATCGCTCTTCTATGAGAACTGGCGAATTAAACCACTTCATAGACCGTTTCAAAGAAGATACGCCAATCTTTTACCAGTTTTTCGCTACAATGATTAGCCTATGATTATGAAAATATTGATTTTTCTAATGTTAAAGCGTAAAAATTGACAGATTTGATCACAGAAGATAGAAAGTTTATTTATCGAAGTTGAGTTAAACATTGAAGTTTCAATAGTATTTCGCAGCATATGAACTCCTTAGGACAAAAGGACTGTGTAAAATTTAAACTTCATAATTTTTTCTTAAGAATATTTATTGACTAAAGTCAAATAAAATATTTTCCCTTCCATCGTTTAAATGTTTTGAAAGTAAACTAAAAACTGAATTTTACAATGAATTAGAGAAATTTGTCTTGAATAATTCTTTAAAATATTATATAAATTACGAAAATTATTTTGCATTGCATATACAACTTTAATCCTGAGAGACTCTGCATTCAATTTTCATATTTAAAAAAAGAAGTGCTGGGCTTTAGTAAAAAAAAATTATACTAATTGTAGTTTAACATTTCCACTCTAATTTAATGTGGAAATTTTATGGACTCTAACCGAAATCAGTAAGAGATAATTAATACAATGAACGGAACTGTTTAAGTCTTACATTTGACTGAATGGCTGAGTTATATAACTATCAAAAACTTTTATAGCTTAATATTTTACAGAAAAAGCTATTAAGAGACCAAGTTACATAAGATATATAACTGAAAATTTTAGAGATCTTTTATTCTAGCGAATTGCTGGTCGTCAAATTGGGCTAGTTTCTTGATAAAGATATTGCTCAGTGAATTATTATAATATTCATACACACACACACATACATTTTCCCCTTTTATGAGTAGAGGTAATAGCGATTTTCAAGAAAATTCATTCAGAAATATGAGAATATTCAAATATTAATAAATAAAACAGATATAGATATTTTCCTTTATCTTACTTTTTTTAAATGAATTTAATTCAGCTATTTATTTTTCTGATAAAAACAATCTTACTTTTCTATTAATAACAGAATTAGTTATCATTTATTACAAGATATATGAATAAGATAAATGTATGTAAGATAAGATCTCGTAAATGCAAGATCAAGTACATACGCTCAGACAACCCCGTAGATGCACGCCAAGTTTTCCTGCCAAAAGCAATAAAATCCCTGTAAACCTACAAACTGGGGGTAGGAAAAGATTTATTGAGATCAAGTTCCCCAATCCCAAAACGAAACCCAAGCATACAACACACGGAAAAAAATTTGAATGCCCATAAAACTTAATAATTAATTATTATTTAAATTAAAAACTTAATAATAATAATTTAATTTGAAGAAATATTATCATCAGAAAAAATAATGATTTAACTATGAAAAAAAAAACATCTGCCTCTTACCAACAGCTGTAATTTACTCTGAAATTCGGAGTTCTGTTATGCATTGATAAAATTTAAATTTGAAACAAAGTAAATTTTACAAAATTAAAACGAAACCCAAATATGCAGCATGCGTAAACAAATCTAAACATCTATTACCTTGAATAATTTAATTTCAGAAAATATTATTAGAGTAATTAATGAATCCGCTACTATTGGAAAAAAAATTCGGTTTCAATTCGTGTAAAAAAATTGAATTTCTTTTGAAAATCAGATACCTTTCTATTACTACCAAGGAGTGCGCAACACAAAATGACTGTTTCAATGTTAAAAGAATGACTCAGGGAGGCAAAATGACAACAACCAAGAAGAACTTGAGTAATTTATTTGGCATTCCACTGATCTAAAACAACACAAGTCCAAGGTTTAATTCAAAATGAAAGTTCGTTACTACTGGCCTCCTTTCTAAAAATATCTCATTTTGAGGCACTATTTTAGGTAAGGTTCGCTTCTCCTCAACATTCTATTTTCAAGAAGTATTTTTGTAGTAGAGTTTTTACGAAGGTCTTATATCATTTTGTGAATGGAGGACTACATTAAGAAACGCTGAGTTTTTTTTTTAATTAAAAAAAAGTTCCATGGGATTTTTTTTTTCAGTCCAAATATTTTGCGTGTTTAAAACATTCCGCAGGATTGGGGATTTTTTCCTTGTTGCAGTTATCTTTCAGGTCTGCTACCTTTAAATACCAGAAAAAAAAGTCTGAAAATGGCGCAAGAGTTTTTTTTTTGTTGTTGTTTGCTGCTACCAAAAGTGTACAGATTTGCAGAATAAAACGCGTAGATGAAAATATATTTAAAAATAAATGAAAAGCAATTTAGTTCTGTTCTCTGTTAGCTGTTAATAACTCTGTATTTTTTAATGGTAAATCACAATACAAAACATTGTTTGGGGGGGATTATTTCGACTTATTTTTTCATTAAATTGTATGATTTAAATATTTGTGGCCAATAATTCATATTGAAAAAACTTAATTTTTTAGCATTTTAAAAATTGACTAACCATTTTTTTAAACATATTTCGTTTTCAATATGTCAATTTTTATTTCTCTTCAAACCTTTCTTTTACTGCAAATTCAATGTATTCTCATTTTCATTCATTAATTAATAACTACCAATCATATTTGAAAACCTTCCAAATATAAATCTTTTGAATTTTAATAATTGTTTAATAGCATTCTTAATTAAATATTTTCTAAAGTTTATTATTGAAAATTATGTTAAAATGGAATTTTTAATCTTTGCTGCTTTTCTTACATTCATTTAGAAATATTTACACAATGTGTGAATATATAATGAATATTTCGTGATGATCTTTCGTTTTACTACTTATATGAAAATTTGAGGGGTTATCTTTGAAATTTTAGATAACTGTGTTTCTGCTGAAAAAGTTTATTAAGGTATCTGTTTAGAGAAAAAAAATGCTATGATCTATATGTTCATGTATTATCCCTGAATAAGCAACGTCAATGTTTTAACGGTCCTGGTCTAACTTTCCAAGGTTTTGCTCTTATTTTTTATGACATATATGTGATCTTCTAGAAGGTAAAAAATAAGATATACTCCTTTTATCATTTTTTTAGCCAAAGTATGAAAGGAACAAAAATTTGCTTGAAATAGATAAAATTAGCTGCTTTGAAGTTCTGAAAAGATTCTTAATTTTTTCCTTCTGCTTGAAAAATATCTTTAAATAATGAATAAATGAGTAAAATAAGTAAGTATAAAAATAAATAAAATGTGAAATCTTGATTTGTTAAAGTAAATTGTAACGCCAATGTTTTAACAATCCTAAACTGACTTTCCACGATTTTCACTTTCCCTTTAAGGAAACAGGCTTTATGAAATATGCGTGAAAGGATGATTTCAAAAGATCTAGAAAGGAGCTATTCCTCTTTCATTTCTTGTGCACGAAATGTGCAAAGTAAAAGCATTGCAATCCAGAGAAAAAAATTTTAGTTTCAGACCTCTCTGAATATGAAAAGCCCATTTTTGGAATTATGTTTGTCTGTTTATCTGTGATCACGATCGTTAAAAAACGCTTTGAGTTGGGCATGTAGAATTTAATGTACGGTTTGAATTCCAAATTTGTGGGCTACTGTTAAATTCTGTACGAAATCTCTTCAGAGGAAATCTATCTGTCCAGCTGTTTGAGTAAAACTTAACACGCTAACTTTAAAATAAAGAGAGCTGGGTGGATAAAATTTGGTGCATAGATTTAAAAGGAAAAGTGTAAATATATATGTCGATTTTGAAATCAAATCCGTCTAGGCATTGGCGAATTTGATTCCATTTGATTTGGCCTATTAGTCTGTATTTACACAAGTATGTATTAGGTTGTTCGGAAAGTAATTTCGTTTTTTCCTGACAAAGGATTTAATTGCATTTTTCGCACCCTATTTCATACTTAAACCGCAAAATCATTTTATGTTTTAAGAGCTGATATAGCAAGGCTTGAGTGTGAAAAAGTACAGCTGATTCTTCGCAGTAGTTTTTGGATGGTGCCCTTTTAAATATGGAGAGCAATAAACATCATTTTCGTCATTTTTTTCTTTTTTGCTAGAAAAGGTAAAAATGCTGTTCAAGCCAGAAATAAATTAGCCAATATGTGTGGAGAAGATGTGTTAACAGTACATCAGTACCAGAACTGATTTGCAAAATTTTTCCTTCAAATGAGGAGGCCAAAACCCACCTCGATCAGTTTTTTTTTACAGCAAAGACCAAAACTTTTATGAGCGTGTAATCATGTTACTACCAAAAATATGGCAAAAGGTATTAGACCGGAATAACAATTTTATAATTTAATAAATAATTTATTCATTAAACGAAAATTTCTTTTCATTTTGACAAAAAAATACGAAATGACTTTCCGAACAACCCAATAAATTCGATAGCTTAAAAACACGACTTAAATATATGAAATTTGTTTGTGATTTTGTGGTTACGAAGGGAGTTCTGTGCCAAATGTTGGTTTCAGTAGATCTGAAATAAGGAGTCCAAAGTATGCATTCGGTTTTTTTTTTTTTTGGTGCTTATGTATTAACAGCCTTCTTGCGACGAATCGCCAAAGATCGTTTTTAATAAGTTCTTTCATATTTGTTTTTCGCTAATAACAGTCGGTTAATAATATATAAATATATTTAATAGAGAGAATGAGAGAATGTTCATTCGGTTAATAATACACATGCGCATTTAATAAAGAATATGAGAGAATGTTTCGGGATATCACTCCTGTTGGTTTTATGGAAAGCGTGAGAGACGGAATTTAGTTTCACCATTGTTTCAAATGTGCTAAATAACAGCAGAAAATTGTTCATTTGAGAGGATATTTTTTCATAAATGATAATAATAGCTACTGACTTATATGCAATCAAAATGGTTTATATTCATTTCTCTAATATATGTTTTTAAAAAGGATGAAAGATATTTTTATGGCAGTCTCGTTCTACAAAATATTTATTGATGCAGAATTTTTTGTTAAATAAATATTCATTTCTCTAATATATGTTTTTAAAAAGGATGAATGATTTTTTTATGGTAGTCTCGTTTATAAAGTAGTGATTTTATAAACGAGGACTATTTTGTTAATCAAGCAAATCGGAAACTTAGTTTTGCTAACATTAGTAAGCAAAATTTTATTGAGAATAAAAAATATGCAATGGGAGATCTTAATTGATATTATCAACTCAAATAATTAAAAAAACTGTATAATGTTATTTTTTGTGATGTAGAAGATTAAGTTTTTTTGCTTTCTTTTTAATAAAGACAATGCTTTGTAATGTTTCAACAAGAAATGAGACTACATGGCTGAAAGAAGAATTAAATACTTTATTTGTTCAATTAAATACAATAAGATAAAATCCGAAAACCGTTGACTGATGATGTATCCTTTCACCTGCAGATGATGTGATGTAATCTGTTGAAAACGAAAAAAAAAAATTGAAATTAAATGTTATTAGCATAAAACATCTACCAGAGTATAGAATTCAGCAATAATCGATACTAAATTGTTTAAAAAAAGATATCTATCTGTTATATAGCCAATTTTTTATGTAAACATTGTGTTTTATTAATTTTGTGATTGGTTGATAGAGAATCATATGACCGATGACACTTGAGGATTGTTTTTCCAGCATTGTTCAAAACATTTAATAAAACTTTTTACTATGCCGTAGAAAATATTTATATTGCCCTGGGGAAAATATTTATATTGACACAGAAGTTTTAAAACATTATTTGTTAATTCTACCTTTAGATTCATTGTTTGTGGCACACACTGATAAATAATTTTCCGGTTTCTTTATTACTTTCGAGTAACAAATTATTTTCTTTTCTCGATTAGCCATTGTCTAAAGACCTAAGCTATGCACTTTTTAACACTTTGTTTTTTTTAATAGTATTAGGATGTCCAGCGACATAAGACGAAAAAAAAAAAAAGGAAGGAAGGACTTAACGGTTTTAAGAAAGTTTTTATTTAATTTGCTTAATTTTTTTAAAGAAATGTGTCATTCCTGCGGTAAAAGTTAAAATTATGAACAGTTTTCTACTGAATTCTGACTAATGTTAAATTATTTTCATTTTATTTGGAATTGTGCTTTTTTCTTCATAATATTTTTTTAAAATTTGTTTCCTGGTGGGAAGAAATCTATCTCTCAGGAAACCTCGTGAACCTGAGGACACGCATGATTTCAGGGCAACTTTGGGGTTTGGGAGTAAAAGTGAGCAGGGGCCGAAGGCACTTAGTTGATAAGGAGAAAACTCTACCATCCTTCCCATGCCGACAAACGGATTAACATGATCGTTCACTTCGGATAACAACAAGGCTGCTGTGTGTTATATCGATGAACCTTATTATGAGTATCTTAGAATACATATAAAAATTATACCCCCCCACACCGATGATATTGAGGTCATGAACCGGGCTTCCGTAATATTGTGCTTCCGACAGATCCTAGTACTCGCTAATTTATTCGGGCAACTTCTCCTTTTCACACTCGAGATAGCAAATAGAAGTAGTATTTTTTAAAAAAGTAGAAATTTTTGAAGTTGTGAATTTTTTAGAGTGATTCACCAATGAAATATTTATTGAAATGTCTGTTGAAGTGACGAAATCACGAAGTTACTCTTTGTGGGGCACTAGTTTAACATTCCAATTTTTAACCAGGTATAAAGCCTGGAATATTCAGAACAAATAATACAGCTTGGGAATTTCAAAAGGTTTATCAACAAATTTTTTGTTTAAATATAAAGAAAATGTAAATTTAAATATTTCATTTTAATTAATCAAACAATTACAGTGAGTTGAATTTATTTTTATTTACTTTTAATAGATTCACCACTTATACATTTTATTTTTCTCTATAAGTTACCGTTAAATTGCATAGTAAATTTATTTTATAGAATACCAAGTATTTCATGAAATAATTGAGCAAGTTAATTAGTGCTTAATAAAATAATATTTCCCCACCTTAGCTAATTAATCTACAAAATAATGGTTATTCTAAAAATGAAATAATGAAGGCAGCAAAGTGTAAAAGAAAATTAAATAAAGTAGGTGACATACAGAATATTATGTATACAAAGCGACAATAAAATCATTTGATACAGCAGGGATTGGGAAAATAGTCCATGAAATTTTACTGAATATTATTTCTAATGATTTATAACGTCGTTTTAATAATGGTTCCGAATTCAAATGGCTGTGGTGCCAAGGTTTTAAAAAATTTTCATGTAAAAAGAAGTATGGTTATAAAAAGTATTTTTGTGTTAGAACTATTATTCTATACAGATAATTATTCTTAGGAAATAATGCTCTGTACCAATTAAAAATTAATCCACAGAATACTTGTTATTCATAAATCCCTCTATTTCTTCCAAGTATGCATTCTAAGAAAAGTAGGAATGCATACTTGGAAGAAATAGAGGAAGGCATACAATATAAATTATGCAATTTAACGCCGTTAGACTTCTTTAGATTTTAAGCCAACAAACCTACAACTACCCATGCCTTTAAGAGTGGAAAGTGAAAGCTGTATCAACGCCACCTTTATGAAAAACGATATTTTGGAAAATATAAAAAAAAAAAATGTTCAGTGGCGTTAAATGACATAATATGGATGGATAATTCTGATCACCAAAATGCGAAATTAAACGACATAGAAATCGAATTGTTTCTCTGATTGTAGGACATATGGCACTGACAATGTTTAGTACAAAACGTGTACACTGCAGCTGCCAAACCTTCATTATTTTTTAAATATGGCTTAACAATGAAACTCGTTGTTCTGTATTATTTATTGCATTCCGTTTTTAATAGCCCTAAGCTATTAATTGCCAAATTTTCTTCCCTCGCAAAAATGATGCGGAATTAAAATCTTGCAGGGATATTGGAACACCTTATACAAGGGCTTTACGCTCCAATTAATTCAAATTAAAATCAAGTTTCCTTTAAATTTAAGAAAGTGTACTTTTTTCATTTTTTAAGTGTTTGTCGATAAATGTAGTCTAGTATTTTTCTAGTAGGTTGTATTTAGTTGTAGTATGTTGGTAAAGTTGTATTTAAATATTTGAATCAAGCTGAAAATTATATTTTTTACAGTTTCGTTTGTAATTACATTTAGATTTTTTAAAATTATACCTGAAATACTATAGTCAACTAATGGAATATAATTGACGCACAATAAAAATGTTTGCAATTTCAATTTATCACAATACTTTTATTTCAAAGCTGCTAAAAAATAAATTGGCAAAAAATATTTAGTTAGAAAGTTGTAGAGGAAAAACGACGAGCCTGAAACTTTTATCCCTCAAAGCGTGTATAAAATGAATCTAAAATGAGCTCCCTCCATTCGTTAAAACAAATTCACCATTTTATTTACTACACAATCTTCTCGATTTTGCTGATATCTTAGCAACAACGTACCTTCCGATCACAAAAATTCCTAACACATAATTAAACATGCCCCAGATTTTTATTAATCTAAATCGGATGATATTACTCCAGGGCATGTGACCTGAAAGTAGCTACCAACGAGGAGACCACCAGAGAAAGGGATGTGTAAGAGGCCTTTAATCAAGAGAGAACATTTGTATGTATCCGCACGTTTTGAGGAAGGGAGGCCGTTTTGGGGGTTTCATTATAACTTCCCAGCAGAGTGGCTGCGGGAACTTATTACTGGCCGTTGGACTTACCATCATTAAGGATCTGTCAAACCTTATCTAGTGGAATAAGCATTCGCAACAATTGCTTTTGCAGGAAACGAATAATATATTGCATTGATTACTTGTTGTACAAAAGATAAATGTGTCTTTTGAGAGGGACGATCCCGTAGTATTGCCGAAACTGTCTGATAACAGATCTAGCCGACCGACTAGAAGTAAACAGGTTTATAGCAGTCGGGGAAGCTACCAAAGGCGCCTGCTTTCTTCAAATACGTATTTCCGTCTGACCTTATCTTTGAACCTTTTTATAAATTCCCAACTTGAAAGCAGCATTGCCGTATGTATACACTATGCAGTTGCAGAATGACAAATAATGATAATGCTGTTAATAAATGTTTGCATTCCCCCATACTTCAAGTTGATATTTGAAGTTGTACAAGTGTATGTGAGCGATAATGTTAAGATTTATTTTGCCTTCAAAGGAAAACAAATTTTCGTTGTTGGAGTTTAAATCAGCTCATAATTATTTGCTTTACAATTTATGATGGAATATTTTTAATTGATTAATTGGTCACTTACGGAAAATGTTAAGAACTTTTGATTTATTTGCAAAAACTTTTCAATAGCGTAAGAGATGATATAGTTTCTAAATAGCATTGTACTGCGTCACACTTTTTTTCATATTACCAAAAAATTATAAAACTGTTAACAAATTCCTAATATTTAATATTAATAATTCCTAACAAATTCCTTTCCTGGATTCTTTCATCTGATATGTACTGCGTTGTGTATATGCAGTCATAATTAGTTAAATGATTCTTTTTACCATAAATGGATATTTTGCTCTGTTTAAGAAGAAATTCAGAAGTTAGTTAATTGAAGAATAGTTAAATGATTCTTCCCGATAAATTAAACATTTATTCAAATTAAAATATATTTATTCTTTAATAATTACTTTTTTAAAATCCGGTTTAAATATAACAAAAATACACCAATTTCTTTTCAAAAAGTTATCCTCCCTACTGTATATTTTTCGATAACAATTTAGTTAAAAAACGATAAGTAGCGTTTCACTGTCGAGGTCTATGATTTTTAAAAAAAAAAATTGTGTTAGTGTTGAAGAAGATGCGCTTTATAACAATGTTAGTTTTCAGCAAAGATTCTTAGTATTTTTAATTTTCTACTAAAATTCACTTCTCGTCAAATATTTTAACATATATAACAACTAAGCTTCATATACGAAACGAGCAAGACTCTTCAAATTAAAAATTTGTAGGTTTAAAACCTTCTATATTAGGTGAATGCAAAAGGCAATTTTTTTATTTTTAAAATATACTTTATTAATCTTATTAAAATTTTCCATGTTGAAGTGAGATTTTAGTATTTATATTTCGATTTTGAAGCTACACGATTAAACGTAATTTCTTTTTTTATCTTTTATGAAAGGAAAAAAAATATGGATTTCGGCAATTAATTTCACTTAGTTTAAAGTAATGGTATGAAAAAACGTCGCCAACCTCGTGATGATTTTCATTTGCATAGTAATAATTCTTACTTTTCTTTTTTATAGCTATAGAATAATTTATACTACTCTATTTTTCAGATACGAAAGCACTTCTAAAAACACGTCTAATGAAGAACTTCAGAAAATTACTTCTTACTCGATGCACATCATCCCTCTCGAGGAATAAAATCGTCCTAAAGAGATGGGAGGGGTTTTCTGAAAATGGGCAGCAAACAACGCTACTCTAGCCTATCTTAGAAGAAACTTTTTGCAATTCCAGATAATTTGCATGCCTCTTTTACCCATAATTTAGCTATCAATTAATCAGAAATGGAACATTTAGACCATTAATACAAATGTGCATTTATCTTACAAGATGTTTCAAATACGCTAACACATAGAATTTAAATGGGATTTTGATTACACATGCAACAAAAATGATATTAACAAATAAAGTCAATCTGCTCAGGACTTGCTGTTTCACCCACATGACTAACAAAAACCCACAATGATTCACATATTAAACAAACTGTCATTCTAATGCCTTCATTACTTAATGGAATAATAAATTTCTGGACTTATAAAGCTTCAGCTAACTTCCTTTTTTCTTTACTTGGCTCAGATGAAAAACGCAGCCAAGGTCAATGTATTCTGAAGTGAAAATATTTCATATTTTTATAATACTAATGTCCGATTTTGAATGATTTTCGGTAGTGTTGTTTTAGTATATAAGTTTGGAAATGTATTTTCCAATGAGCAGCAACAAAAAAAAAAAATTCCCCCATTTTGGAAAAACCTTTCCTATCCCCCGTTAAAAATCGTTTTGTATCTCACAAAACTTCAAGATTTTAATTTTGTTAATTTGAAAGAGCTTCTAGCTTTAGTTTGCGAAATTTTTCTTTTAGAAAACAGGAGAATAATTCAAAACGGTAATTTAAATTTTTTTTTATTTTAAAATTCTGAGGGGGAAATTAATCTCTTGTTTTAATGGAGTAGCTAAGTACCACGCTTGGCCCTAGTAGGAGCTACAGAAAAAACAAGGCGTTCATTCGGCTTAAATCGCTGAAAGATAACTGTCAACGTGCTTGTAAAGTGCCATAAATCACGCCACAAACCAAGTAAATCTTACGTTATTCATAAGTCTACGACTGATGGAATGAATTAGTCTAGAGAAAATTCATATTTCCTTAGCATTTCTGTAGTACGAATATAGGTGAGTTCAAAGGATTTTGTTGAAAACCGGACTTCATGCAACATGATGACGGTACATGTTAGCATTCGAATGAAAAAGCCATACACACGCCTTCTTTCCACAAATTGGACAATAATCATTACTGTGCAAGATTTTCATGGTTGAACAAATAATACATTTTGAATTAAGAGCATCTTAAAGAGCAAAAGCAAAGAAGAAAAAAAAAGCTAGGATATGTGTAAGATATTGTTCATTCACAGATTCGGAACACTTTTAATATGTTGTGCATGTTTCAGGAAGTGTTTATTTTGTAAGACAAAGGTTGAGAGGAAGGATGAAAGGGAATGTTTACATAGCAACAGCGTGAACTCGAATTAATTAGGAAGTATCATAAATACGCATTTTTCTGCTTCCCACCCTTCAGTGAAGCACAATAATCAGAAAGTGTTAGTTTTGAGATCCTGAAATGAAGTGCATTTTTCTAACACATAGTGACGGTATCTCAGAAAAGATGAGCACATAAATGTCTGATACCAAACAACTGCCGGGTTTAGTTCAGTTTAGTTAAATCAACGTCCCGTTTTGAAGCAACACTAGGGCTATTTTGGGACGGACCTCATAATTTTGAACCGCCGTCAGATGACGAGGGTGACACCTGAGTGGGCACCCCCCTCTCCAAACTCCACACCACCAGCTGGAGGACGTATGGCCCCGACGGATTTAACGTGCACCAGACCCGCTTACCCGGCGGTTCTTTGGTGGAATCGGACCTTGAACTTGCAGTCCAAACAACTGCCAGGAGCAGGAGCTAAGTCACCCGTTTAAACAGATGTGAATGGAAATAGTAAGCGTGAGACTTGAATCCTGATACTTATGAATCAGGGCTTGATTATTAAGTAGGCACTCGCCTAGGTCCTCAATAGTTTAGCGGGCCTCCGAACCTTCAAAAAAATTTTAATGATATTTTGATTAATTTTTTTTTTTTTACTGTTTGGGTTGTACAATTGAACTTATACAAATTAAAATAACGCCTTTAACATTAATTTTGGAGCATTATTCAAACAATATTTCTTATTCATTGCCATTTACAATTTACTTATTACATTTTTATACAATAAAAAATACAAAATGTTTTATTATTTGAAAAAAATCCGATCTCACCATTAAATATAATTTAGACTGTGCTAAATTTTTGAAATTTTGTTATTACTATCTTCTATTATCTTTCACCATCTTATTTAAAATTGTTTTTAAGTTTTATTTGCGTATTTTTTACCATATGCAATTATTGAAACCCTTTTAGAAAATAACACCTTTCAGAAGTGAAGAATTTTATTTTTTTATTTTGAAAAAATTCACTACTTAAAATTACATTTATATAAACTAAATTAAAATCATTTGGCTCTGAAAATTTAGAAGATAAATTGCCTCCTCAAACTATCATTGTCTTAAGGCCCCTAGAGAGTGTAATCTGGTCCTATTATGAACGGATTCTTGAAATAGATTTTGACCACACATATTCATTACACTTTTGAAAGGGTCTTTTTGAAATTTCTGCTGAAAAAACTAAAACGGTAATGGGCCTAACAGGAAGGAATGTTCTCAGACACAAATAGAAGATTTACACATTATTGCAACAAATATTTTAAAAAAATAGTTAAGAAAAGTTAAAAGAAGTTAAGATAATCACATTTTAAGGGGAAAAAATTTAAAAATAAATCGTGTTGATCTTTATTTAAAAATTATCGATTAATAAGTAAAATGTGGGACAATTTTGGCTATAAATTTCAAAATACAGACATTATCAATGCATATTTTTTGACCAACAAAATGAGTCAAAAAAAGACAGTGTCCTGCCTAAGTCGGGGTGGTCAATTATTTAGGACACGGCTGCAGCCAAGTTTTATTTTTTAAAAATTCATTAGCCTAGTTATTAAGTAAATAAATTTGTGAAAGATATTCTATGACTCATAAAAATTAGGATAATATCAGCAAAAAATACTCATAAAAATTAGATTAATATTAAGAATTTGTCAAGTATAATTTTTAAGATTTCTTAACTTTCATTACGTTTATTTTATTATTGCGGAATTTTTTATACCAGCATTCTATTTAAAATTGTGGTCAAATAATCATAAGTCAGGAATTACAAATTTACTGAAGTAAAAAACAAAAAATAGATAAATCATTGGCACAATGACTAAGATTTTTAAAAAATTCGCTGAAAAGTGAAAGCAAATCAATCATTTTATTAAAAGAGGACTCTCATAATATGTTCTGCCTAGTGCCATAAAACGCCAGTAACTTTACCTAATGATTAATTTTATAAAAGAACGATATATTTTTTTTTCGTGAAGAATTTTTCAGCCTTTTATAATTCCTTTAAAATCAATTTTTCCCACCTACTTTTAGATAAATTATTTTACTAAATTTTAATTTAAAAAATAGTTTCAGAGCAGATACTTTTTATATGAAATCAAATCTTTATTGAGCAATGCATTTGTTGAGTAACATTTTTATAAAAACTATTTGTCTGAAAATATTTTTTTGATGCAGATAAATATTTGACTGAAATAAGATAACAGTCCGAATCATTTCAAAGGAATTTGCATTTTGCAATGAATTTAACAGAAATCATATGATTAGTCAGTCATTCAGCATCAGTTGTCCGAATAACAAAAACCTAACGATTATTCTAAATCTTTTTTTCCATTGATTAAATTTCTTTCGATTGTTTAACTTGATTAGCGTTTAGCCAAAACTAAATGACATCATTCATATTTTTTCTATAAAACATGCTTCTTTTTTGTTATCTTTATTGTGTGATCTGCTTTTCTAAAAATTCAGTCAAATGTGCTTGAAATCCCGATAGTCTGGGACAGTATTTCGGACAAAATAAATTTTAAGAAATTTGAAATAAAGAAAAAGTATATCATAAGAGTTTTCAAATTAAAAAGCAGGAATAATTATGGTGATATAAAAATATTTCGCAATTACCGTACTTTTTTCATTCAGTTCGACTGATTTGCATAAATAGTATTCAGGGAACTCTATTCTACAAATATTAAAAGTTGGGGAATAGAATTCTACAGATTACCTTTTAAAAATTAAAGCGTCTTCTTTTCTGCTCTCCTTCTACCCTCTAATAAATGGATTAATGGAGTGCTTAGCTCCGGATTGAGGAAACTGAAACCTGACGGCCAGGATATTACTAATATCTCTTCGAGGGTCTGTACTTGAACTGAATGGAATAGGCAACCCTCGAAGGTTAGGGCAGTCGGCAAAAGTGAATTCATCTCTTCCCCAGTTCCCGCGTGTAATGTCACAGTATGGCGTGCTTTGTGCTTCGTAATACAATGAAGGAATTACATCAAATTCGTGAAAGAGGGATAACTATATAGAGGGAATGGGATATGTCTGCAGAGAGTAGGCAGCCCCTTGATAGTCACGGCATTCCACAAACGTGAGCGTACCACTTTTTCAGTGTCCGCGTGTAATGGAGCAGTATAGAGCGTTTTGTACTTTGTAATATAATGAAGGAATTGAAACTTCCTAATGAGGGAGAGTTATTTAGACAGAACGGAATAGTCTCTGAATGTAGTAGGTAAATCTCCAAAGTCATGGCAGTCCGCAAACGTGAGTGCATATCTTCATTGATTTCCAGATGCAGCCATGCAGTATAGCGCGCTTTGTGATTCGTAATACAATAAAAGAAACTAATCATACGCTTAAGAAGTCTTTTCAAACCGACTGGATTCAAAATTTGAACAGATCTACAAGTATGGTTACGAGACCACACACAGATTTTGATTATTTATATCGATCAGTAGTTATAGGTTAGTTATGTCTTCTCTTCCTTGGCTAAACCTAAGGCATTATACTGATTGTTTTTCTTTCTTTCTTCCTTCCTTTCTTTGTTTTTTCTTTATCTAAGTAATCAATGTTTATGCAAATATACAGATGGCAGCAGTAACGCAGCGAAAAAGTATAAATACGCAGTTCGTTTTCCAGAGCTTTTATTTGTGTTCAAGTAATTCATGTGAACAGGTTTTTTGTGATTATACATATAAAGTGACCAATTTTAACATTTTAGCCGGTGTAAACTTGATTTTAGACTTTTATCTTGTCTAAGGAAATTAGTCCTGATCAAAAATCTTGTTTTATTAGTAAATAATTCGTATTAACCCAATCACTGCCATTTACGAGATATCTCATAGGAAACTGTTATAAAATTAAATGTCTTCAAATTTCTCTGCCAGTGCACAGAATAAAGTCTTCTTAATGTGACAAGGATTACTTTTTTTTCTCATATCAACCCAGGTCACCCCGACGGTATAAATCTTGACACGAGTCAACAAGAAGAAAAAAAAAAAATCTAAGCTGCACACTACGACCATTTAAAAAGAATCCTTACTAGGGGACTGGAGATAAAAAAGTAAATGGTATGGAAAAATTTCTATTTATTTTTTAACTCTTCTTGCTGGTTATTTTCCTTCCCGAAATTTCTCACAAATAACTGTTTCGTTTTTTTAAAAAAACTTTTATTTTGTTCAAGACCCTTCCCCTTTTTCTTAACTAAAGCTTAAGAATGAATATCAAATTCCAGAATAGAACAAATTGAAATAGATTATCACATAAATATGTCATCTCGAAGTATTACAGCTTAAAATTCGAATTTTTAATAAGTTTATGAGGTAATTTTAAAAGCCCCTTCTTCAGATATTCTTTCCAAATCAATAATTTTTAACATAAAATACCATATATGGTACGAATACATAATTTCTAATTTAACTCGAATGATCTAGTGTGTCTATCATAAGCTTTAAAGAAAAATAAGAGGAATTACATATGATTTAAAAAAAATCAGATTCTGTAAATCCGTGTTTTAAAGTTTATTTCATGTTCACTATAGAGCTATTCAAATGACATGCGGCGAATCAATGTAAGTTATGATTGTCCCAAGCCTTGTTCAAGGCCTTTTAAGAGCAATTAGTTTATAGGGATGGCAAAGTGTTATCGCTAAGCTGTCAACTGTCGGGCAGGAAATGAATTGTCTAAAAATACTGTTTTGACCTAGATGAAGCTCAAACTGCTTGATAATTCCTTATCATTCAGTGAATTAATTTTCCCGTGAGTGAAAACTCAAGGACTTTTATTACCCTAATTCATCTAACCCTTTAAATGTAGGACAATGCTATTCCAAATATTTCGAACAGCGCGTGGCTTAAAATTTCGTTCCGATAGAAATATTTAAATGGGTAAATGGATATATCTTAAAGTACTGGGTAATGGAATGTCGAATTTAGGAATTAACATAATGTCAAAGAAATAAAAATAAGTGTCAGGAAAACTAACAAAAAAAAAAAATCAGAAAAGAGTGTCATCATCTATATACCAGAGTGCATCATGTTATTATAACAGGCCTTAATTTTTGCAATATGTATTGATCGATTGTAAATATATATTCCCGGTTATGAAAGCCTTTTAAATGAGGTACACATTCATGTTATGGTATTTTTGAATGTAAAGAACCAATTTTATAAATATAACGAAATTTAACTCTTTATAACTTTAATTTAATTTTACTATTATTAATTATCACTTAACTTAGCAAAAGTTTACACTATTCTAAACAATAAATCATAAAAAATGTGTTTTCGGTTTGGACAAAAATTGATAAAGTTATTTCATCTGAAAATTTGATCTGTTTCAGTTTATGAGAATTTTATTGTTGGATTAAATTCTTCAAGTTTCTCGCCGACTATTTTATTTTATTTTTCTTGCAGACTATTTTATTTTATTTTTCTCACCGACTTCAAAAGTATAGGACCTTCTTTTCGGTTTTCCATCTATTCAGATCTGAATCTCCTGGCCGAAGGGAGAAGCTCACATAATCCAATATCACACCTAAGTTCGCAAGCGAGATTTGCACCTTTACGACTAAATTTGCACCTTCTTCTACCCGACTTTCGCGTGTAATCACATAATGTGACAGACTTATATTATATACTCGCTGGTACCTGGCGAGTTGCTGCCGCCAAAAAAATAATATTAAGTACAATCAACCAATAATTTGGTAATGTTTTATCGAAATAGGATGAACGATGACAGTACATAAAATAAAAGCAAACAAATATTCATTTTTATATATTAGATTTGTTCATTCTTTTGGAATTGTAAAACTTGCTGTTCTTTCAGAATGGCGATGAAAGAAACTATTTATTGTACGTCGTGATTCGTTTAATATTCGTTCAGAATTCTCAAATTTAATTTTAGAAAATGCGATTTAAATATCTTCTTTTAAAATTGATTAAACATAATTTTAAAACAAATAAACAACATAAATAACATAACAAATATATTTATACCACAAAATCGTTGATATAGTAGAAAAAATAATTTTTGAAAATTAAGATGGTGCAGAATTATTTTTACTACAATATTTTTGGTAGTTACAGCAAAAACGCTAAAATTTAATTAAAATTTTAAAAAAAACCAAAATTTTCTCGCATAATCTGTAATAAAGTAGTTAGCTCTGATAACAGGTTAATATTTCATAGATCTGCTTACTATAGCCACAAAATATTAAATTTTAATTTTGATTTAGCATTTCTACAGAATCTATAGTCTCCTCGGTGAGTTATTTGGAGATTAGTCCTTGGTTAATAGATGTGGTTGAGATTCTATTTTTTTTTAATTTTTAGATAATTGTGTTATCTCTATAACCATCCCGTAGGTGTAAGCAATAAGTTGACCATATACCATATAGTCACATAAGACATACAGACAAATATTCATTTTTATTTATATAGCTGTGTGTGTCTGTGTGTGTAAAACTATGTTTTATCTGATGCGTGACGGAAAAGAAGAAGCTTTTAAGAATTTTAATTTAGATTATTCTTTGAGATTTTAATTAAAATTTATTTCATCTCCTAAAGGGGGGGGGCATAATTTGCACAAGAAATAGAAGATGATAAAATATGCGTCAGTGTACATCGCGGCTCAGAAAAAAAAGACAGAAATATTTCCCTTTAATGATTTTATTAAGAAATTTTGATAGGAATTTCTTTGACTAATAGGAATTTCTTAGGATAATCTTAGAAAAGAGAATATCAAGTATCTTTAAAAGAATATGTTGTAAGTATAAAACGTTTTTATTCCTTTACTCGGAGCGTGAGAAATAATTAAATAAACAATAGGAATTAGGTCAGGAAACACGAGAATATTTTAGAATGAAATTAATATGGGTTTGCAAATTAAGATAAAAATCAGAAAATTAATTAGATTATGTATGAAATCATTACATATATATAAAAAACAGGGCATTGAGAAGTCATAAGAAACAAAATAAGCATTTTGGAGCTCAAGCATCTTACATTCAACCGATTAGAATCGAAATTTGGCATAGTGTCTATACCAAATTTCATAAATCTAAGTTATGACGTTTTTGTAATACCGCTTTTACACACGCATGCATATACAGTGGGTAAAAAAAGTTTCCATACGGTCACTAAATTTAAGAATAAATGAGCATAATTTGTAAAGTATTGCATTTTTTCTTTAAATACTGTCTATATGTGTTTAGTATAAGTCTATAGAAAGAGATTTTAGTAAATTTTCATTTTTAAAAAACGAGAAAAGCGTATTATTTGCAATATCTAAGGTAAATTGAAAATTGCAGTGCAAAAAAAGTTTCCGTACGGTTTATGCAAATTCTTTCTGAAGTGTTTAAAACAGGCCCGAAGTAAATCTTTGACGTCAGAAAGTTAATCACTAATAAGAAAACAACATTTTGACAATTTTTGAGTTTAAATTTGTTCTTGGTCGTCTCAAAATGGAAGTTCCCAGAGCTATTCGGGAATTAGTGATTAAATTGCGACGCCAAGTTCAAGAAAATCCACGAATTAGTGCACCGAAGTTGGCAGCTGATTTAATGGTTGGTTACAACATTAAAGTCTCAACTCAAACCGTGAGAAATGTCATTAAAAAAAAGTGGTTATATGGACGTGCTGCTCGGAAGAAACCCTATATAAGTTTGTACAACAGGAAAAAGCGCCTCGAGTTTGCAAAGAAGCATGTAAGCAAGCCATTATATTTTGGGGAATCCATTCTTTTTAGTGATGAATCAAAATTTAACATTCATGGGTCAGATGGCCGAGTTATGGTTCTCAGAAAACCAAACGAACAAATGCTAACTAAGAATTTATGCGGAACTGTGAAGCACGGTGATGGCGGTGTTATGGTGTGGGGGTGTATGAGTGCTTCTGGAGTAGGAAATTTGCAGTTCATCGAGGGAAATATGGATCGATATGGATATCTGGATATTCTTAAACAAAATGTGTTATCCAGTGCAGAGAAATTATATCTTGGAACTGGATTTACTTTTCGGCAGGACAACGATCCTAAACACACCTCTAAGATTTGCCAAGAGTGGTGCCTTTACCATGTTAAACAACAACTTCATAGCCCTCCCCAGTCACCCGATTAAAACCCCATTGAACATTTGTGGGAAGAAATTGGCCGACAACTTAAAAAATATGACATAAAAGACGAAGTTGAGCTCAAAAGTGCCATTAGTAGTATTTGGTGTAATATTTCTCCAGAAACAACAAAAAAAAACTTGTAGGGGTAATGCCTCAACGTCTAAAAGAGGTGATAAACGCCAAAAGAGGGCCCACTGATCATTAAATGTATATTTGTTAAACGTATTTTGCATTTTTGTAAACTTTTTTCGTGTGCTAGGGCACCGTACGGAGACTTTTTTGTTCCATGTTTACGGCATGTTTTGAGTTTTTAAGATTTATTATTTAATTTTGTCAGTATTATCATCCTTTTAATGTGAATAAATATTAAATAATATTAGTTTTAACTCATTTTTAAGTTTTCATTTTTATCATTATGAATTTTGTGTGACAAATTAAGCTTTGATTTGCATTCGTATCTGCGTACGGAGACTTTTTTTACCCACTGTACATATTGACAGACGATCATGACTTTGACGCATTTAGTCCAAAATTTAATGCGCATTTACAATAATAAAACTATGCGTACAGATAGAGTTCTTGAACACGGTTTGATGGGTTTTGTCCAGAATTTGATAAACATCTATAAATTTGGTGTTAAAATCAGATCCACACCAACTTTCAGCCCTCTGGTTTAAAGTTGTTTTGAATTGCGTTCTCAGACAAACATATGACCAAAAGTAAATTATTTCGCCCCAGAAGCTTAAAACGTGGGGATTCATCGGAATCCTGAAGCCGAATTTTCTTTCGCAATAACAAGAATTTTTCTCTACGCACTTTGAATTCAAGAAAGAAAAATAATTATAAAAATAGTAGGATTCATTAAAATTTCAAGATTGAATATTTGACGATTACAATATTTTCTCATCGTTTAAATTGTTTTCTAGAATAAAAAATCAATTTGATAATTTGCTTTAAAAATTTAAGAGTTATTTTTAATTCAAATCACATTCGTAGGATAATAATACCTGGAAATTTTAGATTATAGAAAGGAACACTAACAGTTGTTAATCGTTATGCCGATAGTTTTATTCTCTAAGAAATTTTATCGCACCATCCATAGTTTCTATGATTTTACACCCAAGATTTTTATTTATACAGATTTTCATTCTTTATTTCATTGCCTAGTTATCCAAAACAAAATCACTAGAAACAATTCTACTTGCAGTTACTCATTTTTTTCTTTTTAATCAACGTTTTAGCTTGTATATAGTGAGTAATTTTCATTTAAATACAATTTTTGGAATTTTTAAATGCCTAAAATTGAAATATTTAGAAAAAATTATTAATTAGATACATCAATTGATGCACATGCTAAAACATACTATCTATAGCTTCTTTAATTTTAAATCACATATCCAGATTTTAATTCTTTATTATACATGAGGAGGTATCCTGCACAAGTATTTATTATAATTGCGTAGGCACTTGTATAGGTACCAATGGGTGCTCAGCTAGGACTCACTCTCTATAGCTAATTTAATTTTAAATCACTTATCAAGGTTTTAATTCTTTATTATACTAGTATAGGCGTCGAAGCCGCAATCCTCAGAAACTATTTTAGATCATCATTTCTTTCTATATAATCAGCAATTTATCTTGCTTATAGTGTAATTTTCATAGTAAAAAATTCGAAATTTTAAAATCCTAAAAAGTATTTCGTTAATATAAAAATGCTACCAAATTTTCATTATTTTAATTCATAAAGCTTAAATTATTAAAGATTCGAGTTTCATTTCTATTCAGAAATAATTAACCATAATATTATTTTGTAATTTTTTAAAATCAAGAATTTAAAAATAACTCTTATAAGATATTGGAGCGATTTTTAATGAAGAGATTTTTCTGGCTTAGTTTCATAATTAACCTATTTTGCCTATTGCTTTAATAATGAAATTTATTTAAATAAATAAGGCAATGCAAGCCTGATTAAGTTTGATAATACTGATAAGAATTTGATAAGCTTCTATTTAAAAATTTTAATTTGCTAAAAATATATTTTTAAAAATAAATAAATAAAGTAAAAGATATCACGAACTGAGTTATGACGATTAAATGAATAAAATTCGGAAGTGTTCTGCAATAAATTAAAACGAATTTCATAAATTTTTATTATAATTAAATGAATAAAATTTTGAGATGATCTTCAAAAATTTAAAATTAATTTTATTTATTTTTTCAAATGTTGTGCTATGGTTGTTGATTAGTTTATTCTTTAAATGAATAATATTTAGAAATGTATGGCGATTAAATTACCGTTTTGAGAAGGTTTTATGATAATTAAATGAATAAAATTTTTAAATGATTCTAAATTAATTTCAGTGCATTTAATTCCTGTTCAGGAAACACAATATGATATGATGGTTAACTGTTTTATTGATTTTAATGGCACAAGTACCAGATTTGCATATATAGAGGTAATATGAAATTACGAAGTTTCAAAGGTGTGATAAAAATTGCAACAGAATTTTACATAACAGAAAAAATAAATAAATTTTATTTATTTATTAATTTGGTTTGTTTGAAGAGTCAAGTATTTTAAATATGATTTCAAATCTTGAAAATAACTTTTTATTAAAAAAAGAAACTTTTACTTATGATTGAATAGTCAAAAGCGTGGCAACTCATGCTACAACAAGAATCGAGAAGTTTCATTTTATCGGGATCTATTGACTCTATAAGTGCTTGAACATCAAACCAACGATTTATGTGAAAATCCACCAAAAAGTTTTATTAGTGTACTTAAGATGACATTAGCATTTTGAGAACTAAGCAGGAACGTACATCTATTGCTTCAGCTAAAATAAATCAAGCCATAACGTAGCTCTCCCGCGTTCATATCAAGAATTTTTTTTCTTATGCATGAGATTAAACGATCGGATCCGTTTTAACACGAACCGTTGATAATATTCGGGTAAGTGCTCTGCTAATTTAGACAGCAAGTTTATTTTTAAGAGTCATGCTTTCCATCTATTTCTCCAAGTTTATTAAAATGTAAAAATTCTTTTTAAACTATTAGGTTGGTGCGTATGAAATGTCGGATTCTTAAGTGATTGTATAAAACTGCATATCTTTCTTCAAAAGCTGTTTATTCAATCAAAGTATGCTCCATTCGCTTCAATACACTTCTCCCAACGAGATTTTAAAGCGTAGATGCCTGTCTTAAAAAAATTTTGGTCTTTAGAATTAATAAACTCTGATATCGAGTTTTTTAGACTGTCTTCATTTTCATAGCGTTTGCCCCTTAAAAACAGCTCTAAATGCTTGAAAAAATGAAAATCGGTCGGCGAGAGATCCGGTGAATATGGTGGATGCTGCAAAACTTCATATTCCAGTTCGTTCCAGCTTATTTCGCTCTGTCAGTGCGTGCGGTACCCACTTGTCCATCTTCTTAACCTTGCCAATCTCAGAAAGGTGTCTCAATATCGTTGTATGGTCAACTTTCATCTTGATAGCAAGTTCCCTCGTGGATACGGCTGGATCCGCTTCCACTAGAGCCTTCAGGTCATCATTCTTCACAGACGTTTTGGGTCTTCCGCGCGGCTCATTTTGCAGTGAAAAATCGCCAGTCCGAAATTTTTCGAACCAACGCTGCACTTTCCGATCGTTAACCGTATTCTCCCCAAACGCTTGGTTTATGTTGCGTGCAGCTTTTGCAGCACTATTACCAAGTTTGTACTCATATAAGAAAATGACGCGAATGTCGGCAGAATTCATATCGGCAATAAACTCAAAAGAAATAATAAAAGGGAAGACCTTCGAGAAAACCTATTTTGCTGAAATGAGTCTCTGGCAATGGACAATACGACTATGAATGAGGTTATGCCAAAGACAAAAGTATAACGAAAACAGGGAGACAAACGTCCGCATGTAAAGAGAATCCGACATTTCATACGCATCAACCTAATATAAATATTTGTTAATTGGAATAATATACTGGAAGGGAACTGGTCATTTAGAAATATATGTTAAAAAAAGTATTATAGTGAAAGGGAGCTGATTATTTAGATATATCTATTAAAGGATGTAATATACTGAAAAGAAACTGATTATTTAGATATACCCGGTAAATAGTGTAATATTCGGTAAGGGAGCTGATTATTTAGAGTGATATTCCATAATCTGAATATTCAATAAAGGACACAGGTGTACGCATATAAAATGGCATCCAGGGCAAGTAATTCCCCCTTTTTTTTATAAATGTCATTCTCATATTCTCCTAATTTCTGCTCCAAAAAAACACACGTTGCAATGGAGGAAAAGGGAGTCGAAATTATATCTAAATAGCTATATCCAAAACATTTTTGAATAGTATGGCCGGTAACTAATCAATATATCTGAAATATTTAATAAATTAATCAAACGAATTTTAAGAATTAAATAATATCTGATTTGTAAAGATAATTATCAGCAAAAAACTAAAAATGGACAAAAGCATCTGAAATTATATTTCAAAACGTAATGACTGATAAATCGAAGTGTATATTAAAAACGATTCTTTCAAAAAAAGTAAAAATATAGGTATAATTCAAAATTTTTCACGGCAAAAATTACGATTTTATTATTTAAAGTTTCTAAGTGTTTAAAAAATGATTGTATTAAGAACTTCTAAAATATATTTATCAAATTTTGATAAATAATCTTGCTTTTTTTATTAAAAAAATTGATCAAAATAAAAAAACAACATTTTAATGATATATCATTATGATGCCTTTTAGGTGAATGTGCTGCTCGTATTTAATACGTATTATGCAATTATCTTTGCTAATACTAGATTGCATATGCTGTCGAGATGTAAATGCTTGTGATTTGTCTGTTGGTTGGCGGATTGTAGAATACACCATTTGATTAAACTTGACTGGCATATGGTTGGGATGATTGGAGCTTGCACATCAAAGCAATTTTCCGAAGCATGAAAGTTTAAATCAATCAAAAATTGATCAACATTTCAATATGAATATTATTACACATATTTTATATTTTATTACACAAATTTTTTGTTATATCCCCTAAATACTAACAAAAATATTTTCAATAATACATACGTATATAAAACATGATTTGAAGAAGCAACCGTGTCTCTAAGGGTTTTAATTTTTCATTACTTCAAAGAAATAATCCAATTATAGTTTTTTTTCTTTAAGATTTCATTTCCAACTTATGACGAGTGCAGTAAATAAAAAAACGATTATGAGAAAAATATTCTGTTTATGGAGTTAAAAAAAAAAGAATGAGCCAACTCAACGTTTCGACTCTGTGGGAAAATGAATAGCTAGTGAAGACTTCGGATATTGGATGTCATAACTGTCAGTCACAATAATCCCTGTTTATACGGTTTAATTCCATGGTATGAGGTGACTGACTGTATTTTTAAAAAAAGTACAAACTCACGAGTACAAAAGTATAAGTTAAAGTTTCAGTAAAGCCGGAGTTCGAATGATTAAGAAAATTATTTTTAGAACAAAGCTAATTTAAAATTATTACAGTAGAGTTTCGCAATTTTCCTGAATTTTAACAAATTTGTAAATATATATCTAGATTTGATTTGCTACAGTAGTTTTGATTGTTGTAATTTAAATCAGATTTATTTCATTGTTTCGTTACGACATCAATACCATTAACTTGATAAGTTTAGTAGCTGTTATTTAAATTTATTTCAATAATTCTTCTTTATAAATATTAATGCAATAATTATAATTTATATTAACAGCATCAATGGTATATTTCATTAACAAAGGAGGCGAATTACAATTTACAATTTTGCAATCTGGCTGTGTTTGTTTTGCCTGAATTTTTTAAAGATTACTTTTAAATACTACAAAGACAATTAGTGAGCAGTGTTACAAGAATGATATACAAATGACAATCTATGAACAATTCTTTAAAAAATTCTAATATTATGGCATATTTAATGAATTTTACAAACAAAAATGTATCAGTTTAATCCTAGAAACTGATATATAAATAAAGACATATTTTTTATAAAATAAAACTAAAAAAATATTATTAATAAAACACAAAAGATAAGTCTGAATTTATTTTTTAAAATGGTCAAATGTGAAGTGTTTAAAAATTAAAGAAAGTAGAAATAAAGTTCATGTGCATTTTCTTAAAAAAATTAATATCAATTTTTTTTTACCAAATCAGATTTTGCAGTGGATTATATAATATTTAAACTGATTATTTATTTTGTATACTTTTTATTTGAATATTAAATTGAAGATTCAATCAAAGTTTTCACAGGAATCTTTATATACGTTATTATTAAGAAAATATCCTTTGAGAATTCGGAAACTTTTTTATTCATCAAATTAAATTTAAGAAAATAACTCAGCAATTGATAGCACATTTCAAAATATAAAAAAAGAAAGTACACTGGTAAAAACTGAAAACTGAGATTAAATGAAATTTTAAACTTTCAGGAAAGTTACTTTCAAATTAAAAGAAGGATTATAAGATTAAATTCTAAATGTTTTGAAAAAAATATGAGAATTCAGTACTAAACTTCGCCTGAAAATATTTCAAGTTTTTATTAAAATTGTTCGATTAATTAACTACATAGTGCCAAATAATGTATTGTGATCAAACGATTTCCAGCGTGCAAAACAAAATTGTCATTCTCCCGAAAAATTCGTGTTCAAAGACACTTCTCTATTATGAACCAAAACACTGTTGATATTTTTTTTAGCGTTCGGTGTGCCGAATTTACAACAAAATTCTAGCAATAAAAAATATATCAAATTCATAATTCGTTATTCCATCCGTGTCATCTTTCATTATAATAAAATTCTAATTGTTTTTATTTTTTATACTTTGACCCTTTTATTATTAATGAAATTTATATTCGGTTCTTCTGATTCAGTTTAGTTAATAGGAATAATCTGTTGGATAATTCAAAACACGAATCATTACTTTGCATATCAACCTTTAAAGTTTTCAGTGAATAGAAATATGACCTTCTGAGTTGAATTGCACGGAGACCGATTTCATTTTCATCACCTTTATCAAATGCTACTTCCATGATTAGTTTATATTTCGACTATATATCTGCTTATTTATTAAGGAAAAAATATCATTGATTTGATTATGAATATAAGAAATTAAGTTAACGCACATACCTTAAATTATGAATTTGAATTCGGAAAATCATGAGAGAGCTAAAAATGTCAAGTTATATATATATATATATATATATATATATATTGTTTTTAATGTTTTATTTTAGTTTTGAGAGTAAAAGT
This sequence comes from Argiope trifasciata, assembly GCA_026543055.1. Taxonomy (NCBI): domain Eukaryota; kingdom Metazoa; phylum Arthropoda; class Arachnida; order Araneae; family Araneidae; genus Argiope; species Argiope trifasciata. Next base: position 1,998,994 of record JAPMOQ010006612.1, read on the forward strand.
TTTAAAAAAGATTTTTTGATGCAATTAATTTATTAATTTATTTCAGTATTTTGGGCACCCTGGCAACGGCGCAGGACAGTTGCTTTGCGACACTCTTGTTACGCCACTGGTAGAGAATGACCCTTGTCCTCCTGTATGGTTATGCACGCAGACCACCACTAAGCCTAAGCAACGGCCCTAAGCAATTCAGCAGCGGCCATGAGGTCGCACATGTATATCAGTACAGAGCTATCTTATTTGTGAATCAAAAACTGTTAAAAGATTACGCTATCTTGAGTTTTTTTTTAATAATACCAAACCATACACGCGCTCAAACTTTAGACTGCGATGAAATAATAAAAAGTAAATTAAAAAGAGAAAATTAAATAGAGAAAAAAATTATATAGTAGCATATATTAATAAGAAAAATTACTCTCTGCATACTTTTTCAGTGAGATTTATTTGGGTTATTCGGACTGCGAATAACGCTAAAATGACATTAAAAAATTTTTTTTTACTAGAGTTTTAATTTATTGCTTAAAGTTTTAAAAATAATTCTTTCACAGGAAGGATGATTGATGCATTGTTACTCTGATTTTTCTCCATTATTGACAAATAACACGTATTAAATGATTAAAACAATTTTCTGAAATAATAACACGGAAAATATATTTATATTAATTTTTTTCTTTTGAATTAAAATTAAAATATTGAAAATTAGTTTTAGTATATTTAACTAAGAATGAATATTGCATATTTCTTGCCTTTAAAATTGATTTTTTTATTTTTTCATATTTTTCTTATCTATAAGGAATCTTACTCCATATTTGAGTCTACAGCCTCAAAATCTAAGGACTAGTGCTACATCTACAACACTCTAGATGAAGGAGTAATTTAGTTATTGATTCCCATTTGTAAATTCCACTTCGTGGATTTTGATTTGAATCAGAACTCTAATCGATCCAGGTGCTAGTAAATCCAAAATAATCATCAGGTAATGTTATATTAATATAACTATGACAAATCTTACACAACAAATGTGGATACCGGATTTTTTTTCCAAAGCAGATGATAAGCTTAAGATTTTTTTTTTTTTTCGTTTTCGTTTCGTTTTTTTCTGCGATTAATTACCAATCAAACATGATAATTTTTCCAAAAAATCGGAAGTTTTTATAATTTGTTACGCCCTTTCTTTTTTTAAACACTTCTATTTAAGTTGATTATTTCATGTTTGTAAAGATGGAATATCATTATCGATTTTTCCCTTACTTCTTCAAATATTATTTTAAAGTTTTGAGCACTCGTGTGTGAGACTAGTGTATTCTCAATAAAAATACACCATTTTAATATTTTCAGAATTTAATTATCATTTAATCATTAAATTTTTTCATCCATGACTTTATTTCTTGGTGACACTTGGCAAGGCACAGAAGTTTTTAATAAGTAAACTTTTATCCTGGCGTCACTTGACAGTGAGTTTCATAAACGAAAGATGTCAAAATTTAAAAATATAATAAAAATGTGAATTTTTTTTCAGTACATTAATAAAAAGACTTTTTAAATGTTTTTTAATTGGGAACAAAAGTCAGACCCAGAAAGCAATGGCACTTTATTTCTATTACTTAAATCTGCCATAATAATTATCTATGAACACGCGGTGGTGTTTCCTGAATACGAAGAAAACTAACTTTCATTAGAAGATTTTGTCTTCCGATAGCGGTTCAAGAATCGAAACCAATGCTCATCATCAGTGCGACTGAGTAATCATCGCGCTTTTATTCCTGTCGCATTTGGTGACTCTGAAACAAGTTTTCTTTTTGTCACTGTGTATATACTACTTTGACTTAAGGGTTGATTTCTATCTTTTCAGGATGTTCGCACGAAGCAGAGGAAGCACGAGAGGTGCTTGCACGCGAACGACTTGCAGATCTCGTTTATCTCGAATGGCTTACTAAAGAAGTAAAATTAGACTTTATTTTTTGCAGAAAAAAGCGTGCCATTTTATAAAAACGTAATAAAGTATCTGAAAAGCTTAGGACTATGTAAACAAGAACATTGATAAAATTGTTAACGAAAAATTTGAATGGATGTCATTAGTTATTCGATGGTACATGCTAATCTGCTTATACTTACTGGAAAAAACTGAAGTTGAATAACTGAAGTTGAACGCATGGAGCAGAGGCATGTAAAAGGCAACAATATTTTTTAGCAATAGCTCGTTGCATACACAGCGCTTTTTTCTTTCGTCATTATTTTGCTGAGACCACTCCCAAATCAAATGCTTACACATACGGCGCTTAAATACCGACTCCATCCTGAGAGTCAGCATAATTTCATCAAGAAATAAATTTACCTTAACCGTGTCATTTAAATTATATACTGCTTAAGGGTAATTTGAAATGAATAGAGTGCAAATTCTATCCTTATTATCATCTTGTAGTCGAATGAAGAGGAAAAGGGGGAAAAATTGTGAAAATTAAATTGCATTGTGTAAAATGAATGTTTTACTTAAAATTATTTTCGTACTTTTTTTATTATAAGGTTTTGAAGGTAACATTGTTTATTGATGCAATTCCATAAAAAATTACAAATATAAACAGAATTATACACATAAAAATATAATAAAATATTAGTATAAAATTAATATGCATTAGTTATATAATTAATATTACCATTCAATTATGCAAATGGAAAACTCAATGATAATACTGTTTTAGTTTTAAAATAAAAATCCTTTTATTTTGTCCTTGCAAAGCACAGAAAGCCCCAAAGTTTCATACTTTTTTGTTGGTGATATAGTATTTGGGCTGCATAAAAATTTGCTAGTACTGGAACACATTTGACAATCGAAAATAAAATATTGAGCCATCGATTTGTCAAGAAAAAAGATACATAGAATCATCTTTTGATATTTTCAGCAATAAATGAAAATATTCCATTGTTCTTTTAATGTTCTAGCATAATTTACGCATGATATTATTAAATCCTGTATTTTCATAATTATCTTAGAAATAGAGATGGATACATGATTGAGGATACGGTGTCAATTATAGAATCGAAAGATATTCAAGGAGAGAATATTACAAGAGGACACTTTAAAGCAAATAATATATGGAACATCCTATGTAATTATTTTATTTCAAAAGAAGGCATGGTTTCTGGCATGCATCTACAATATGAAAATAATCATAACGCCATATTAGAGGCAGATAACTGTAAAAAAAGTCACTTTTCTTATTTGAAGCCAGCATTGCATTAAAAAAAACAGTTTTTCTTCGTATTATTATTATTATTTGCTTATAAAATATTTTTGATTTATTAGAGCTAAGTTAAAAGCATAATAAAACTTTTAGAAAAATGTAATATTTTGATAAAATTTCCAATAATGTTTATATTTTGACAAAGAAAGAAAAAACGGCTTTTTTTTAATAACAGCCGGCTCAGAAATAAAAAAAGAATTGATAATTAAATCCAGAAACAATAGTGCAATGTGAATAAAATTATTTGGAACTTGAAAGTATTACTACTGTCTTTTCTTGACTCTCAAAATTAGATATTTTACTATTCCATCTTTTTCAATTCCTACTATTAGTTTACACTTTCCCTATATTTATTTATTTATATATCCTGTTCAAATTTTCTTAAATACTTTTTGTTCATTCACTCAAGTTCAAATACATTTTTTTAACTTGTAGCGGATGACACCTGATGCCAATAAGTTTTTTTTTCTTTCAAATATTGATTCATTCATTGTATTTAATTAATTTTTTTATATTTTAAATAGAGTTTTAGGTTTAAAATCAACAGTAGTAGTAGCTCAATCGGTAAAATACAAGTATTTCAATATTTTTCACGTGAAGGTGAAGAATGCGAGTTCAGTTCTTGGTAAAATTAATAATCTTCTGATAATACTTAATAATTTTTGAGATTATTATTTAATAAAAAATAAAAAAATTTCTTTGTTGACCTAAGTAGGAATTGGGTTAATTTTTTTTATATATTACTTGTTTCTTGTAAGTACATATGAGAAAGTGTGGATTTCCTATAAATCGTTTCTATTTTTCATTCTTCCAATAAATCAAAGTCGTGACGAATTTCTGTACAAATTTCATGCCTTCAGAAATTCTGTCTTTAAAATTCCATAAAAAGGTCTTTCTTGGTTTAAAGCAATTAAAATTTTAATACTGATATTTAACTCACTCAACTTTATAATAAATGAAAACTTATTGATGCTGAAATAAAAATTGTTTTATACAAGAAGGTCAACTCACTGTGAAAAAGCAACTCTAGACATTACAAAAACACAGCGTGTGTAATCTTGCATCTGATTATCCGAAAGCGCTAGTGACAGCGGGCGTCTGCACTGAGTCCGATAAAAGGCGGATTGACCGAATCTTTATTTGTCCGCCTAGTGTGTAAGCTCTAGTATAATTCAATACTCTACTGTTGTTATGTCGTCATCGGGGAAATAAGCGATCCGATAAAAACGCAGTGTGTGCAACCAGCCTAGAATATCGATATATCATACTCATGAATTATAGTTCACCATAAATCACGATACAGTAAATTGATATTCAAAATTAATTTATGTTTTCGATTTCGTTTCAGTTGCTATGCAGTCTTTATTTTTGCTGCTCTTCATTATTATTGATCTTCATACATAATTTTTTAAATATTGCTAAAAATTCTCTCATACTTTATAAGCATGTCATTTTGGAATAAACTGTTTTCTGTTTCCTAACTGAATGATACCATTAAGGAAAAATAATTATTGTTATAAGACTGTTGTTGACTATTCTTTGTTTAATTGCTTAATATTCATCTTCAGAAATAAAAGCATTTTTTTTTATTCCAGAGAAAGCAAATATTTTTATGATAGAAATTGAAGTAACCATTTACATAGAGTCGTTCTAATTGGTTCATATGTTAAGATATACTGCTTATAACTTATAATAGCTATAAATAAATAACTATATCATTATATATCGATAAATATCGATATGTGTTGGACGATATATCGCAATGATGAGGAAACAGGGTAGAATAGGTTCAACTATATTTTAGTTTTGTTCAAATTCGAATAATGTGTAATATAGGCATGTATAATAATTTCTTTAAAATTAATTTAATTCTTTACATTTTTTATCTATACAAATAAAACTAAAACGTCAGTTTTTATTATTTATTTTTGTTAGCTGAAATGTCAACTACTATTCTTTTTTTTTAATTTGCTCACTACTTTGAACCTTAAAGAAATTTTAACGAACGTTTCGTGACAATTGAATAAATATTTACATTTTTGTTTGTTAAAAACTGCTTCGATTACTGATGTGCAGTTCCCTTTGTTCAATTGATGCAAGTAAAAATCAAAGAAAACATACTATCAAAGTGAAACGCATAAATAGCTTGCACTCTATAGAAATGCAAACTACTAAAAAGCTTTTCTTCAAAGTGCACGCCTAAATATAATGAATTTCCCATATAAATAAACTGAATGTCATAACTGATCTATCTTACCCGATTAAATGTAAGACTCGCCGATAATATAAAAAGTCAACCAACTATGTAACACTGGATGGAGATGAAAATATTTATCTTTAATTTTCGTCATTATTGGCAGGGAAAATTCCAATTCCTGTTTTGTCGTCAAACATTTCACGCGGATTTAATTAATGTCTAAATCGACTGATATATCGATGTGTAAATAAGCCTAAGAATAAATAAAAATTATTCGAGGGATCAAAAACTTCACATTTAATTTAAATTTATTTGTTGGTTTGCAGTAAAAGCTAGTGAAAAGAGATCTAAAATTTTTATTATTTTATATTAGTGCTGATTTACTGAGATTATTACTAATATTTTCCATTGCCATTACTTTTTATTTTGTATTTTAGCTTTGCCCTTTTCTCTCTAGAAGGTCCCGATTTGTTTCAATCCAGTTTTAGTTATTAGATTTGTTTGAATCTTCCTAAACCTTATAAATAAAGAAGATCCCACAACGCATTTACATTTAAAATGAATTAGAAACGATATTTTATTATTCCTTAAGATTTTTTTTAATATTCATAAGATTCTTTACTACAACTTTCTTTAGTTAATATGTGACAATTCTGTAAGAGATATTGTCAACAAGATAATAGCACAACTAGACAGACACATCTTATAGTCTATATAAATAAAAATGGGCTTCAAAAGATAGTTTTACATTATGAAAGTCCTTACTCGATAGTAAGCTTGAATTTAGCAGTGAACAAAAACATGAAACCCCTTTCAATTATTAGACCCTGCGGCATGTGGTTTTCCTTCATGTTGTTGGTTTTTTTCCTTTATTATTCCTTTAGACTTCCTTCAGTATCCTTTAAATATGATGCATTTAATTCCAAACAACAGAAATGGATTTTCTTCCATTTCTAACGACAAATATCTTAGCATAAGGACGTTTCAAGTGATGGTTTCGAAACAATTGTTTATTTTTACTAATTTTCAGAATAATAAAATACACTATAAATTGGTCTTTTGTTTCGACTAAAAATTTATCTTTCGCTTTCAACCTGCGTATGATTCAATTTTTATTTTCTTTTTTAAGTATGAGTCACGCTGATCATTGATTTTTTTAAGGATGTTTTTTATTATTATTAATATTGTTGGATAATTTTCTAGCATGCATTATTTTTAAAATTTATAAATTTTTTAGCTTTTTATACATTCTGAAAAGAGTATTAGTAAGACGGAGCTATATACTTATTTTGAAATAAGTTTAAGTATCTTATAAATTAGTTCGTCAAAGATTTTAATTTCAAATAAAGCTGTAGACAATTTGAATATCATAACATTTTACATAAATGTTAATGAATAACAGACAGAATGCATAACAATTAAAATAACAATTAAACTATAATATCAGTCAAAAGGAAAGAAAAGACAAATGAAAGTTTGTTCTACTGAATCAATGAATTGTCAAATAAAATTTCAGTAATTTTCTAGAAACATTCATTTTCCTGCATGCCACTAGTAACACAAATCGTGCAGAAGAAAACTAAACGAAAACTTTTACAACCATACGCGTTGAAGGAACAATCACTGAAAGAGAGAACATAATCTTCTTTCAATTGTTAATGATCGTCCTAAAACGTTTTCAACGCCATGGCAGCTTTTTTTTTAATCTACTGGAAGCATAATTGAATCATATTCAATGTGTTCGACCTTGGAAGGAAAAAAGTCAGCATCGAAAACAGGAAGACTAATGATATGTTATTCGAAAACTATCCGCAAATCTCTTCTACGGTAAGCTATGTTTACAAATTCTATTTTCATCTAGAGGTGTTTGTTTCCGAACAAAATAATGGTAATTTTTTCAGAAAAAAATTATTATTAAGGAGAAAATATTTGAATTCCTATAATTTTTTATTTAATAGTATTTTTATGGGTATATTTTTTATTTTTCAGTGTCAGAAATTTACAAAACACCGTAATCGCCAGAAAATTCGTTGAGAGTTTGCCGAATCTTCATGTTTCCAATCTCCCGGAGTCCTTAAAATATATTCTTGGAATCTTATCTGTTTGTCTGTGAATGCAGTAGCCTAAAGGCGCTTGGAGACGGATGTAAATTGGTTTATGATCTTTACACCAAATTTGTAGATTTCTATCAAACTTCGAAAGAAAAAAAATCAAAAGTCTATCAGTCCGGCCGACCAAAAACAGGGGACACTTTACAAAACGTAAAGAATTATATAAATAAAATTTAGCACCTATAATGCAGATCTGTATAGAATTTTGAATCATATTTATGAAAGGATTGACCGTATGTCTGTACTTTCACAAGATAAATAAGATAACTTAAACACATGATGATTTAAATGCATAAAATTTTATATCTGATTTTGTAACGACAATTGTAATTCTGAGTTAAATTTTGCCTTCAATCGGTAGTAAAAAATGCATTCAAAATATATAATTGATTTTCTACTACTCTGGAAATCCACGACCTTGTCCTTGGTTCATACTTTTATGTGGTAGGGGGAGGGGAAAGGAAAGGAGGCAATAATTTTATTTGAAGATCTGATGCGAGAAAGCTCCAGGGAGACCATTTCTGCTCGCTTTGAAGAATAGGTGACGAATAAATTAATAAAAGTGTCATCTCTTCAACAAAATTATTGTTCATTATGAACTAGATTTCTGAACTCCGCATAACTTTTATGCAATTAATTTAAAAACATCGCTACATTTCGCTTGAAAATAAAAATATGTTTGGCAACTCATCTATATAACTTTTGCCAAAATAGTACGGTGAACTCTGCTTTTTCTTAAATCGATGCAAATTTCATTCGTTAAAATACAAATTTTTAGATATTTTATTTAATTTCGACGCTTAGTGCTCACAAATTGAAATTAAACCGGATACGCTACCTCGAAGGAGGGAAAAGAAAGATTGGATAAAATCCTAACTGTTCGCAAATATAATTCTTAAATTCATATAATATATAAATTCATCATTATTCGTAGAGTAAAAGCTAAGAAACAAAATCCTTCAAATACCAACTTTCTAAAAAGTTTAATTCAGTTTACCGTTTTTAATAGATCTATTTATAGATTATTTTTAAAAAACTGTCCGGAACGACGATCTGGAACGCATCTGATTTCAAGACAGAGAAAAAAAAATGCTATTCAAATTTTGAATTTTAACTGTGAAGTGAATATTTCTATCCTTAAAACATCTGCAAGCATCAAACTCAGTGGGGGGAAACCAAGATTTACCCCCCCACACACACATATATATGTTTTCACTCAGGCTAGATAAAGAACTTTTGATATTCATATCTGGATAGGCCATGTATATCAAAAGTTGAAACTGGTGAAATATTTTTAACTGAATACGTTTTGTATGAGAAAGGTAATGAACTTATTAAGAGTCACTTGTAAAATTCAGCACTATATAATTAAAAATATAATAGAAAATTTGTAGAAATAATTACTAGCTCTGTTAAATGTACTTTGGATTATATTCAATGCATAATTTCCACTTTCACAAGCAATTTTACTTGAATGATGGGTAAATTGAGCGTTTCTAACTCTTTTTCAAGTTTACGAAGACAATTTTCATGATTGCATATAGAGAAATAATCTAAATAAATGAAACTTTAATATTGAGGAATTTAAATTTAATTAATTATTCAGGTTAGTTACCATGCAATAGTTTTAAAGATTATCATATCATTAATTTTACTTGCCACATTGAAAAATCTACAGTAAGTGCAGTTTAGTCATAGTTTTCAAGTCCCCAAGACTCGATGTTTAAAAATTATTCGTTTTCGTTATTACCATCATCAATAAATACAGAAAATATTATTTATCTTACATTTGAATTTATTCGTCGGGCTCATCCATAAAAGGCCTTTTTACCGCATTGCCCATCATTAAGAACTATTTGTCGAAGATCCAAATATTGAGGGGCGGCTCCATGAGGTACAGCAAAGGAAACATACATCTATAAGTAAAAGAAAAATAAAATATAGATGATATGTCCATGATAATAAAACAAAAAAAGCATAAGTTATCTTTCAAACAGAACTGATGAGACTATTTTCAGCCCACATAATTTATTTTCTAGTTTTGCATTATTCAAAAGTTTACATAGTACGCACGCAGGTGAAAGAATTGTTTACAGAGCAAAAGCTGCGTTTTTAAGTTGCATAAATCAATTCGACTTTCGTCTAGTTAATTTAAACATTGTACCATAAGAATATCGTTGAAGTTACTAAAGGTGCTTGAACTTTGTCAATAAACGTCTTGAAGGAATAAAAAGTCAATGTTCACAGATTTGATCTTTTTTGACAAATTATGCTCTTAGGAGATCAAAATACCAGAAAAATAAGGTGGGAGAGATTGGACAAATTAATTAGTAAGGCGGTTTTGGCACAAAAGATACCTTTGGCTCAAATGAGTCAAAAAAATTCTTAATCTATGCTCATTCTAGAAAATTGAATGTTACACGAAAACTTTGCATGCCAACTAAATTTCTGGATAAACAGCCTCTTAAAAATATTTTTACGACGAGATAAAAAAAAATCAAAGGAAATTAAAATTCTTACCAAACTTGATCCTCCCCACCAAGAGATTGGAAGATCCACAGTAGTCCAGTCTTTAGCATCAGATGTGATATTCAGGTAATAATAGCCATTTGATAGAGTGCTGTGGAAAACTGAACTCAGCTTGTTGTTGGATCTGTCTCCAGCTATCTGCGGCCCCTTTCTGTATTCGATTTTGAAGCACATTTGTTTCGAAAAGTCCATCTCTCGAGTGAAGTGCAAAATAGAAGATTGTCCACCACCAAGTACAATAGTTGCGTATGTTCCTAGAAAAAATAAGCCCTTTTATTTGGTTTTTAGGTCAGACAAAAAAATCTAAAAGGAAAAAAAAATAGCTTTCTGTCAATAATTTAAAATTTTGAAAGTTAGTTCCAAATTTTGAAATTTTAATGCAAGTAAAGGTTGAATATTTAATTAATGACGTTGTGTTATTGACAATTAAAGTATTTTTCATTTATGGCAGAGTTTTTTATTTCTTTCATAATTTCGTCTTATTTCATTACAACTTTTACTTTTTAACCATCATCTTGTTTTTACAGAGACATTAAATAGAATGGTTTCCTGGGCGGCATTTTACTATCTTTCATTTCTAGTTTAATCTTTCTTATTCAGAGGGATATTAGTTCAAAAACAAACTACGCCCTTTCTTGATAACTATAACAATAATGTTATAATATTGATCTTTTAAACATAGAAATAATATAAACGGCTTTTTCTACAGTCTGCTATTGAATTGTTGAATTGATTTTCTTCTCACCTATATTCTTGGAAATAATTCTGAAATTATTTGCCGAAAATCTATGAAAAAATGCTATTCTTTTTTTCAGATGTATATTTCGCTATAAAACGTCTATACGGTCAATGATATATTTGGTTGAAGAAAATTAAGAATAATTGGAAGACATTTATTTTTTGCGGAAATTTATATTCTTTCTGTAAGAAACACATCGAAGTAGTATTCAGAATAAATAATTTATGAATTTCTACCACAAAAATTTGATTTAAAAAACCGAGGTCCAGGACACCTCTATATATTCTGTCACCATGGACACCTAAGCAATTGAAGTTACATTTATTCGCATGTCTATTCACTTATAAAATTCATTCATTGTTACTAACAGATATCTGTATATACTATACAAATATATCTATTTTACATTAGACAATTTCACAATGTTAAAATCTTTTCATGCCTTATTTAGATGAAGTTAAAGTGGAATATACGATTGGTTGCATTTTAAATGCATGTAATTAAACTAATAAAAAATATCATTTTTTTAATTAAAATGGTAAGCAAAGTAAATCATATCACTGATTCTCATTCCTGCCCGAAGGCACTCGGAAATAAATACTGAATGACCGAACCGCCGCAACAGCAACACTGACGGGAATGTGGTTGAGTCTTAAGGGCCATCATCGGCCACAATACAACCCTCCTCGTAAAAATTTATTAATTTTTTTAGAATAAATTGACTTATTTAGCAGAACATTTTTGCACCTCTAAATAGAAAGTCCAGTAAGTTCGCAAGTATTTTTCATCACCTTTTATTTAAATGAAAGAAAAAATAGCTGTTTTTTAGTTTTTAGAACCCCTTAAATGGGATCTACACTCTTTATCAAAAAAGAAAAGTTTATAAACTGTTTGAAGAGACATCTGCTAAAATATAAAACCCTAATATTTTCTTTTCTTTTGTTAACAGATTATTGAAAACAAGAGTGATAAAGTGTTAATAGGATATATTTCTGTAACAAAATATCAATATGACAGGTTTAGTGAAAGTCTTAGAACAATCAGTAATATTATTCGGTACTCTGATAATTTCCCTGCATAAACAAGATAAATTTTGCAACCGATAAAAACACAGACCAATTTGAAACAATCCACCTGTGGGTACAAATAAGATATCTGATTTAACTGTATCAACAGACTCTATTTTAAGATCGATTTCAGAAACAAGTACACTTAAAAAGACTAAAGAATGGATCCTATTAAGCACTGTTTTATTTGGATAAATAATTATTGAAATAAAATATTAAATGTATAAGCAAAACTCTTACATTTCACATAAACTCCAGTTCATTATTATTAAATTGGTAGAATTTTATTATTAAATAATATTTAATAGATGAGGAGACTCATAGAAAACATAATGGAATGAAAACACATCATGACATAGTTTCCATAGTAGTACAAATATGTTGCACAGTATTATGTGAAATTAAATAACATGCAAAATCATGCAAAAAGTTATACCATACCTATGATATCTACAGGCTTTCTTTCTTAATTTATAATCCTATCGAAAAAGTCATATTCTTACAATTAGGAAAATTCTCTATACACAGAAAAGAATTATAATTTATTTATTATTCTATAATTGTACAAGTAAAATATTACGAATTCTAAATTTTTATGCAATTCTACACCTCTCCCCACTTCCAGTGGTTAGTCAAATTTCGTAAAATATTCTTGACACCCTAAAATTTTAAAGAAAAATATTTACACTTCTTTCACTAAAACTCACCAATCTATGAAGCTTAAAATTTCACTATTTTATATTAATCAACGCCCACGAAAGATGCACCGAAGTTTGATTGGTTAAGGTTTCTAGAAGTAGTCATCGAAATGATCTAAAATAATCAACAACTGCCAACCATACAAATTTTTTTCACTTTATTATTCGTAAGATTTAGTGGCACATGAAATTGGAATATTTTTTTGAATTTAAAATGCTAGTGGGCTAAGATTATTTTGCAAATTATTAATGATAAAACTTAATAATAGAAATTTAGACCATGATTTTCTTAATAATTCGTTTATTGACTCAAATAACAGAATGCATAATTCTTTAGATAGTTCAAATCATATTTCTAATTGGACTAAGTCTAAAGAAATCCCTTTTTAATATTATATAGTATTGTATAATGTTATGCAAATGTTGTTCCATATTGTGCATTAGTTTTGTATTACTTTGTAAGCTGTAAACGAAGCATTTTATTCCATAATATTTCCAATGAATTACATCGTCTATAAGATAGTGTAGAGTGGATATCCTGTATAATATCGAACAATATGTACTACATGCAATTGTGCTACATGGAATGATCTTGAA
>JAPMOQ010006612.1:2012180-2036063 GCA_026543055.1 Argiope trifasciata
CAGTTGCAATACGATAAACAGAGTCTCATAAGAATTCGAAAAATCATCGAATTATTCTGTAATTTATTCTTAAAATGCCGCAGTGGAGGAGATTTTAATCACTTTATTCTATTTAATTGACAATTTCAGCTAATTAACAGCCTATGTGGTATTATCGGTTAGTTGTCTAAATTGAACGAAATTAATTTAATTTATTGCATATCTTAACTGCTTATCTAGAAAAATTAAACCGACAAAAATTACTTGTTTTTTCTATGCTTTGTTTCTAAATGTCATATCAAATTACTTTAAAAGATTATGATGAAAGCTGGCCTTCAAAAGAAAACAGTTTCCGTAAAATATATTATTATTATTACAAAAGCCATACTCTGAGCCTCATTTTTAACAACTTTTCTAGATAAATTAAATGGTTTTTCTAATAGTGTAACATAATAGCATTATCTGGCTCTTACAGTATTAAATTAATAAAAATTATCATCCAAAAATTATGATAAGAGTTTAGCTTTGCAGATATATTTCAGTCTTTAACAGATGAAAACGATATTAAAGGCTGTATATGTTACATTTATTTTCATCTTTTAAAGAAGAATTGATTTACTTATCCTCCACAAAATCACTGAAAATTTTTATTTATCTTTCTTGAATAATTTTTTTTCAAAAGTTAAAAAACAAAATAAAACAAATAAGTAAATAAACTATTGTTTAAAGCATGTTTTTTAAGACCTGGGAACGCATTAAACTTAGCTGATTTCGTTTAAAAACACATAGGCCAGTTTGTTGTTCTTGATCTTAAAATCAAAACATCCATTAATCATCTAAAAAAACCTTTATGAGGGATAGAATGTTTTGACACTATTAATTTAACGACTTAATAAATTTGTTTTGGGAATTTAATGTTTTTTTTCCTTTTGATTTTGGTTGATTTCACATGATATTTGACAAATTTCCAGTTAAAAGCAATAAATCTTTATCGTGAAAATCATCTGTCTCGAATAAATATCAAGAAGGAATAAATAATAAAATTTTTGAGAGATAATTTGGGAAATTCAGTAGAATGTTGTTAATCCAGAACTGAAATTTCAAAAATATTGTCTATTACCACCAAGGTTGTCACCTGTTCGTTGAAGGGAATGAATTCATAATTAAGATTTTTTCTTCTTTAGTTTTCGATATTTTAATCATTGTTCTCTGTACTGTCGTGACAACAACATTAAATCCGATCACGCGATTGAATAAGTACTTCAATGTTGCACCTCTTTTTTTAAATAAAATTTTATGATCATTTCATCAGTTTATAAAACCACTATATGTTCAAATCTATTTTGATTTAATGACAATGGAATTTACCTTTTGTGATTAGAACATGTGTGTCTCAAGAAATAGCATGTGTCACCAGAGATTCACAGCTGTATATCTTATCGACATCGTATACCCAAAAACATATTGGGTTGTTCGGAAAGTCATTTCGTATTTTTTTGTCAAAATGAAAAGAAATTTTCGTTTAATGAATAAATTATTTATTGAATTATAAAATTGCCATTCTGGTCTAATACCTTTTGCCATATTTTTGGTAGTAACATGATTACACGCTCATAAAAGTTTTGGTCTTTGCTGTAAAAAAAAACTGATCGAGGTGGTTTTTGGCCTCCTCATTTGAAGGAAAAATTTTGCAAATCAGTTCTGGTACTGATGTACTGTTAACACATCTTCTCCACACATATTGGCTAATTTATTTCTGGCTTGAACAGCATTTTTACCTTTTATATAGCAAAAAAGAAAAAAATGACGAAAATGCTGTTTATTGCTCTCCATATTTAAAAGGGCACCATCCAAAAACTACTGCGAAGAATCAGCTGCACTTTTTCACACTCAAGCTTTGCTATATCAGCTCTTAAAACATAAAATGATTTTGCAGTTTAAGTATGAAATTGGGTGCGAAAAATGCAATTAAATCCTTTGTCAGGAAAAAACGAAATTACTTTCCGAACAACCTAATATAATTAATTATTAGTTTAAGTTTTACATTTAATATGACTTATTTATTGAATTAATTTACCAGGCATTAATTAAAGTCTGTAGAATTATTTTGGAAGATTATTAGAACTGTTCCGGCAAAAATGAATAATTATTTGTTAATCAGTTATGAAATATTGAACTTCTTAAGAATGACCAGAACAATAACAGCATTGACATTTTAGTAATGAAATTTACAGATACCTTGCCATCAATGCAGTCAGTTTGCATGGTAGCATTACTTCATGACGAAAGTAATCAAACATGACATCTAATGTTTGACTCATGTTACTTTAAACCTTGCCGACTTCAAAATGCGTCTTGGATCCCAAAAATGAATTTGACGAGTGGCATTTGCTTATATCACATTACTCAATTATCATAATTAGTCCTTTTTTTTCTCATTCTTAATAATCAGTTACTTGTTTCGAACTAGGCGAATCGTAAGCTTAGTAGAAGTAAAATATATAGTTGAGTCGAACTTGTTGACTTTTTTGAATTAAGAACTGCAACAGAAATACCAATTTTTGTGGTTTGTAGTAGTTCTTGTAGTCCAGTAAAGCAACAATAAAAAAGCGGCCTGTTGGAGAAAATTGGAAAACGCTGCTCTAGCATCAACGTGCTGAAACATGTGCTGTTGTGTGAAATTAATTTATTCGAATGATAAATCTAGCACCACATTTAAGTCCTTGAAATATGACGCTGCATGAAGAGTGCATGGTAAAATTTTAATTCATTTTTTTTCGATTAAAACTGTCAAAACAGGTAGTATCAGAATATAATGCTTTTATGAGAAAAAAAAATCCTTTCTTTTTTTTTCTACTTGGAAATAATATTTAAAGAAGTTAATAGCGCTTTCCTCCTCCACTTCTCAAGACAAAAATGTGACACCATTACCGTACTATGTCCTTGAAATTAATAGCATTCCATTAAATTTTTAAAACGTTCCCTAATATTCTACTTCATGTTTTATTCATTAAAATGAACAGTCATTTTGTAACAAATATTTTACTATGAAATTCCCTTTTTTTCCCTTTTTAATTTGAGTTTTATTGAAAGAGGTATATTTTCTTTTCTTTTTCGTAGAGTTGGAAATTAAAAAATGGAAGAGGAAAAAGCGGGGGATAAGTAAAAATATTTCAGTATTTTGCATCAGTATGCATTAACTAATTTTTTATGATCTAAAACACATTTTTGATATTTTGTGAGTTTTACAATGTTTATTTTTATTTTTCTGTTGAATACACGTTGCCAGAATTTTGAAAAAGGAGTTTCCTATATAAATTAGTTTAATTAACTTTTTGAGAGTGGAAATTACCCATTTTATTGCTTTAAAATTATTCGATAAAATTCTAAAGAACATTACTTATTAATTTTTATGTTTAAAGACTTATCGAATAGTTTTTTTTTAATACTTGAAGGTCAAAATTAATTTGAGAATGGTTTCAAACATAGGGAGACAAATTTTAGAGTAATTTTCTAAATAATTATCTACTTTGAATACAACTCTAAGTTAAAACTCCTTTTAAAAACGAGCCATTTACATAAAAATGAATTTTTTTTCAAGAATAAAGGAGCTTTGTGTTGTATTTTCAGAAGTCAAGAGCGATATATCGATGTTATCAAAACACAATTTGAGTCTTAATAAAACTTACATAACTCCTTGTTTTTAACTGAACACTATGAGTCCGATTCTTTATTTAATGCAAGAAAAATGACTTGTACTATGAACTTGACTTTTATTAGAAGAACTTTATTATCAGATTTTTTCGTGGGAATGCTGAAACAGCTGTCTACACAATAATCTTTTTACTGTAAATCAGTAGAAAAGGGATTAGGCAGAGCTTTTCCAGGATTATATAACGCTCAGAAAAGTCATCCTTATCTAAAAGTCAAGAAGTCTGGCTTTGAAAATTCCGCTAGGAAACATTCAATTTGAATATTACTACTGTAGTTTATAATAAATAATTTCAAAATAATTACTAAAGTTAGCATAATATTAATATTTTTCTTGGCTATTTGGTTGAAAACCAATCAAATCAATCCATTCTCAAGTGATATATATTCACACGCACTGTTAATGTCGGAGTTTATTGGGTGTCTTCTAGAAAAGAAAACATCATAATGCAACCTGAACTCTAATTATGCATACATTTACAATCGTCGTGTAATTGCGAAAGCAAGTGGATTAACTACATATTGAACTCTTTTAAAATTTATGAAACGCACTCCAACTGATAGAATAGAGCAAATCGATTTACTGCGGCACTTATAACTAGATGGCTTGTTTCCGTTTTTTTTTTTTTTTTTTTTTTTTTTTGGTCATTGTCGAATAGTTACTAGGGTTAGCATAATATTTGAAAAAAATGCCGTCTATAAGGTTGAAAAACAGAGGAATAAATCCATTCTCAATTGATATCTATGACACACGCACTGTTAATTTTGGAATCCATTGGATGTTTTCCATTAAAGAAAAGCGATGTCATATTACATCATAAGACAACACGAAATTAGATTATACGCACAGATACATTTATCATGCAATTGTGAAAGCAGGTGGATTAACCCCATGAATGGTTTTAAGACTGATCAAACATATGCCCACTATTAAATAGCGTTAATCTATTTGTAGCGAGACTTACGGCTGGAAGGCATGTTTTCTTTTTCCTTTTTCTTTTCTTTTCTTTTCTTTCTTTCTTTCTTTCTTTCTTTTTTTTTTTTTTTTTTTGTTAATGGGCGCTTGTCCAGATGCGTTAATAAATATATAACAACTCCGGGTAAATGCTGAAAGGTCACATGACTCTGGTGATAGGGAAAGTCGCTAAAAACCGCTCCCTTCGAGTTATATTAATTTCCTCACTATAATTCTGTAACATTGTCTAGTGTCAGTGCATCAATAATATAAATTTCTTCGAATTGAACTTCTTGTTTATATTTTTATTATAATCTAGATTAGTGATAGTTAGATTAATCATAACAGCACAGTAGATTCTCAGAAAATCTACAGTACATCAGTATGGTTCCTGTTGTAGTCTAGTATTTTCAGAAGGTAGGACGTAAGGTATTTAAAAGGAAGTCAAGTTAGTGCATGCCAATATCAAATGTCAAGTCAAATGTTGATAGACAAAATTCACTCTCCTAACATTATGGTTAATTTTCCTAGTCTAAATCAACTAAAACAGTCTCTTTTCAGTATAATAATGATATTAGTAAAGTTTAACCAGTCTTCTCTTTGTGTACTTATTACAGGCAAGATTAACTGTAGTAAATTATCTCAGTGCAGTAGATTCTTAGCAATTAGACGTTGAAGCAAATCGACTCTTATTATAATTCGGTGGTTTCAGGAGGACTATCGGGGAGAATTAAACTGCAATGAAGTCATTGTCCTACTGATGTCAGTGACCAAAATGATAGGTTATCGTTAGTGAATTGTATTTTGTATGTATATATATATATAATTTGTTCTAGATAAGGTAGTGTTAAGAGGACTCCGTCCAGTGTTACGAAAATTCTATATACTGATTATATATATATGTAAATATTTCTTATCTGTTTTCCATGAAAAAATTCCGAAGTTTAATTAAGATCTATTTGTAAGATGTTGTTTTTATAACTGTCTTTCTTTCATAATAATATTTATAGTTTAGGATTGAAACCTTCTTACCGTAAGATCATGTGGACATAATATTTTCGTCCAGATTCTCTCCAACTTCTATTTAAATTTTGTTTTTTTAACCCCCGTCTTTTATTAGTTCTAGGTAAGGTCGTGTTAAGAGGAGGTGTTTACCTGCAGATACTTTCCTTGTTTTCCAGTTCCTGACGCCTTCAATAACAAATTCACACCACTCGGAGTTGGGATGACCTTCGCGAAAGTTACACCATAAGTAAACATTTCCACGCGGAAATTCTGGCTGAGGTCCAAAAGAGTTCACAGTCTCTGGAATGAAATAAATACAGCACTTGAGTCTTGACATTATTGATGACAAAAGTGATTTATATCAGAACTTACAAGATCTATGTGTCCCAAGCCCTCGGTTCAGCTCTTCAATTGAATTCATTAGCATCCAGCGTCCTCATTAGAAGCAACTAGCCTTTGAATGATTTTAAGTGTGAAGACGGGTAACTGTGTATGTTATTTGTAATCAGTTGAGGAGATAACAGATGAGAAAACAATGATTCTCATTTAAAGTCTATCTTTAAGTAGTTTGTTTGCCTCTTTGAATTAATGATTTGGATTAGAGTTGCATTTCAATCGTAAAGAAACTGAGGTAACAGTATTTGCTTTAAACCATTTTGTAAATGCATATCATTCCGTTCTCGCACCTAATTTTTGGTGATCGAAAATGATTAATATTACAAATTGCACCGAAATTAAGTAGTGTCCGAAAATGTTTTCTAGCAATAGAAAGCAGATATAAAATTTTTATTTTATAAGTTTTATTCAAATATTTCCTTTTAATAAAAATAAAAAGCATTGCTGAAATTACGGAGGTAGAGAAAAATTGAAAAGATATTTTACTCCTATAATGTGATATTTTTACCCCTCCCTCCGTTAATATCTGTGAACTATTTTCAGTGCAATTCAATTTGAATTTTTCACGCAGAATAATTATTTGCATTTTCATCAGAATTAATTACTATAGTAGTAAGGAAAAATTGCTAAAACCGGATAATCATATACATAAATACATAATACAAAGATGTTACATTCCTTCAATGTATTAAAAAAATTAAATTATGAAAACAAATAGAAACGCAATACAAAATATGATTAATTGTCTCGCACATTTTAGCCATTTGATTAACAGAAATTTTTGATGTTGTCATTTTATACAACATTCTATATTTCCTTTTAATATCATTATATAAAGAAAAAAAAAAGTGTTTTGCCTATGATGGAATTGAGAGCATAAAATTAGATAATATAAATAAATATGTAAAACAACATTGAAATTATATACTTATGCTCATTTAATAAATGAATTTTCATTATTGATTATTATTATCCTCCACATACAAATTATACAAAATATTTACAACTTTTAACAATTTTCCATAAATTGCTTTACAGAAGAACTACAATAAACAATACTTTCTATTCAGATTTAAATAAATATTATTAAGAAAAAGAAATTTTCAGTTTGGAAAGTGGCTTTTAAAACTTCAAATAAAGAAAACAGGCTAAATGTATAAAATACTTCTAAAATAAGTTCGATCTTGTTGATACGACATCACACACAAATAAAAATTATGTAAACAATGTTTGATCGGTAAAGAATTTTTAAATTGGCTGGTTGATGATTAATTCATTTATTTACTTCAGGATTTACATTTTTAATACAGAAAAAAAAGAATCTCAGGAGGGGAACGAAAATAAAAGATACAATATTAAATATGAAATATCCTTTTCAGGTATGGTCTAATAAAGAAAATATACAACGATAGAGCAAGAATAATTAAATATTCAGAAGTAACCATAAAATTCAAATAATGCACTTCATGAATATCTTTTGTCACTAAAACTGAAAACTTTATACAAAATTTGTGAAAAGGTTAATTGTCCCTCGACCTGTCTAATCGTGCGTTTGTGAATACGAAAATTCATAACGAAAAAATAGGAAAACGCATAAAAGTTCAAGTAAATGAAATTTATTTTATGGACTAAATTCTAATTCAGTATCAAATTTTGGATAAAAGAGATCAAAGAAAAAAATCCAAATTGAGTACTTTTCTTTGCTAAACTACGAAATGAAAAATCTGATATATAATATACATATACAAAAAAATTGAGGTTAAAATATGGCTTAGATGATTTTTAAATCTTTGCCATAGGGAATATAAACGTTGTTTTGAATGTGATCCTCCTTCTGATAATGCATTTTTTGAAATGCAGAAATTGCCCCTTAAAAATAAATTATCGAGAGCACTTAGTTTTCTTTCCTTTTTATTCAACTTTTTCAACTCTTCTATTTAACATTGCATGTTAGTGAAATGAAATTTCGGATCATGCAATTTCCTGATTGATTTTTCACTCATTTTCTAATGCCCTCCAATTCTGAAATTCTGCACAATTATTGGTTCTCAATGATAATACAATATTTTAATAATTTTATTAGTCTTACTTATCAGTTAATACATTAATTATAATGAAAAGTTTTTTAAAAAAATGATCTCGAAATTCATTAAAAAAATTTTTGATTCCTAGATTTCAAAATATATGCAACAATGGATTAGAAAAAAGAATCTAGAACACTAAAAAATGAAAAACGATTTAACGAAAAGTTTACACGACGTTTTATTGACATAATAAAAAAGGGGGGGGAATCTTTTTTTAAGTATAATATAAAGAAATTAAGGTACAATATAAAAATAAGTAAGAAATGATTGGATATTCATTGAAAATTAAGGTAAATAATAAATAAAATTAAAATTTACTTAAAAATATTACTTTACTAATTACTAATCCCAAACTTTTCAGGATTTTGATTTGACACCAATATTTTTGATAAAATATTCCTTAAAATAAGAAATTGAAAATACTTTAAAAATATTTTTTTTAAAAAGAATATTCTTAGAACAGATATATTATTAGGTTGTTCGGAAAGTAATTTCGTTTTTTCCCGACAGAAGATTTAATTGTATTTTTCGCACCCAATTTCATACTTAAACCGCAAAATCATTTTATGTTTTAAGAGTGAAAAAGTGCAGCTGATTCTTCGCAGTAGTTTTTGGATGGTGCCCTTTTAAATATGGAGAGCAATAAACAGCATTTTCGTCATTTTTTTCTTTTTTGCTATATAAAAGGTAAAAATGCTGTCAAGCCAGAAATAAATTAGCCAATATGTGTGGAGAAGATGTGTTAACAGTACATCAGTACCAGAACTGATTTGCAAAATTTTTCCTTCAAATGAGGAGGCCAAAAACCACCTAGATCAGTTTTTTTTACAGCAAAGACCAAAACTTTTATGAGCGTGTAATCATGTTACTACCAAAAATATGGCAAAAGGTATTAGACCAGAATGGCAATTTTATAATTTAATAAATAATTTATTCATTAAACGAAAATTTCTTTTCATTTTGACAAAAAAAAAAAAAAAAAAAAAAACGAAATGACTTTCCGAACAACCCAATACTTACTTATCTACAATTCTAACAGAATATCAAATATATCGATTAAGAACTAATTTGAATATGTATCCTCAGGAATTTAGAATATTAATACAAGGCTATTTCCTTCATGATAAAATTTTATACGACAGTATAGAATATGGATATAAATTTAAAAATTATTAATCGTTTTGATATTGTGATTTGCATATGCAATTGCAGCACCAACCTAACAGCGTTCAATCTTCATGAAAGTTGTAAGAGTTTTAAGAAATATTTTTAAACCACCAAAGAACATCAAAATAAATGAAGGCAAAAAATGGGAAAATATTAAATATAAAGATTCATTAAGAAATTCTTCAATCAATATATCCACTCATATAATGAAAAATAATTTTGCTATCATAAATCTGAAGTTCGAAGCAAAAATATAAAAAGTTTTTTAAAAAGTTCTTACATCAATGTATTGAAAAGGGAAAAGGATTTTGCAATCATAAATCTCAAATTCAAAGCGAAAATCACAAAAACTTGAAACTCAAAAAGTAATATGAGATGACTTTAAAACCACAATGAATATTAATAAAAAAATCCTAATATTTCATTAAAATCAAATTACATTATTAATGCCATTGCTATTTCGATTTAATTAAAGCTTTTCCATCAATGCTTCATCCCTTTATGATTTTTTTTATTTTTAGATTTTTCATAAGAATTGATTTTTCCATAAATGCCTTTCTTTTTTATATTTATTATTTTTGTGAAAGCTCGCTTCTCATAAATTTAATTATCGACAAACTTATTCAATAGGTAATTGTAATTTTTACGTAAAAACTATGTATGAAATATTTTTGATCAATTGAATTTTTCATTTTATTTCTTTCTTGCGATATTCTTATAATTATATCACATTTTATCTTAGTAAAATTCTCGATGGCTAAATTTTTTAAATATTATTACTATTTTTCTATGAGTTTGAATATCTCACAATTAGTTCAATTTCCAATAAACTTATTTAGGAAGTGAATGTAATTTTTACGCAACGAATATCTACGAAGCAGTTTACACTCTTTAAATTTTCCATGTTAATTCCTAGCTGTGGAATTTAAAGCAGTAACATTTTTATAACTATATCATATTTCACCCAGCAAGAATTTCCATCAATTAAAAATTTTCTTTCATTTTTAATCATAATTTTTTTGTGTATATAACTGCATTTCATAACAGATTCAATTGCCAGCAAGCACATCTAACATGTAAATGCAATTTATAATATCTACAAAATAGTTTAAATAAACTAAATTTTAGACATTAATTCTTCTTTGAAGGATTTGCGGTTTTGAATTTTTCGGTTGATTTGGTCAGTTGTTTTCTATATTCCCAGCATATTTCACCCATGAATAATTTTCGATAGTTAAAATTTTTTTCTTTTAATTATTTATTTTCCTCAAGTACCTGCATTTCATAATAAGTTCAATCGGAGACAAAAACACTAATAGCTAAATGCAATTTATATGCAAAGAATATCTATGAAATAGTTTAGATGAATTAAATTTTAGACGTTAACTCTGCGTTTAGGATTTGAGGTTGTGACATTTTTAGATTCACTTGGTTTTGCCTTTGAATGAATTCCAGTTATATTCTACAATTCCAGCACATTTGCCTCGTGAATAAATTTTCGGTAGTTTAAAACGTTTATTTATTATTATTACTTTTTTTTGCATGTACCTGCATCTATTTGTAAGTACAATTGCCGACAAACACATCTAGTAGGTGAATGCTATTTATACACAAAGAATGTCTACGAAATGGTTTAGATGAATTAAATTTTAGATATTGATTCTAGGTTGTGATATTTTTAGATTGACTTGGTTTCGCCGGTAGAATGAATTCCAATTGTGTTCTACTGTCCCGGGACACTTTACTTTCGATGAAATTTTCGATAGTTAACATTTTTTATTTATTAATTTATTTCAAGTGCATGCATCTTCTAATAAATTCAATTGCCAACAAACACATCTAATAGATGAATGCAATTTATTCGCAAATAATATCTACGAAATGGTTTAGACAGATTAAATTTAGACGACAGTTCAGTGTTGAAGGATTTGAGGTTGTGACATTTTTAGATTGACTTGGTTCCACCTGTTGAAGGAATTCCGATTGTTTTCTACTTTATTACTGACAGCTTGCAGAGATAATGCCTGCAGTCCCAGAAGTCCGTGAACACTAAAGATAAATGCTCTCACTAATACCACTCAGCTGTTACTTTACGAAAACTTCATGCTCAGTAATTAAGGAAGTGTATCCAACGCACGTTTGGTTCAGGTTGAGTACGCCCAGTATCATATTTAATTGATGGGCTGAAAAACATGTAATCTCGTCTATTTTTTGAACAAAACAGTTTGATTGTCATATAAATAACAAGTAATCTAAAGTTTACTGGCGTAACACAGTGGCATAAGTCAACACAGTATTCTTATCGCTCAAAGCTACTTATTGGTTTTCAATTCACCGGCAGGTTGAAATCGTAATAAAACTTGGATTGGATTATCAAATAGATAGTTGTCTAGGGGCTCCAAAACTTTCGGGGAAGTGGTTGACCCCTTGTCTTCACGATAATTTAATTTTGTGCCTTCATTTTATTCGTAAAGCTAGATTTGGCGTTCGGAATCTATTCAATTTAAAATTAATTCAAATATCTTTTAAATTTTAGAGCATTATTCTTGGTTTTTTTTTTCTTATTCGCTGACAGATATAGGTGGACGATTCTTTTTTTTTCATTTGGTTGATTGACTCATTAATCAACACCTTTGACAAACTTTGTATTTAAGTATTTAGGATTCGTTAAAATAGGTTTTCAATTTTTTTAAAATTTATTTTAAATTACTTTAAAAATTAAATAAATGTTTTGTCGGCGAGACACTGAAACCAACATAATTGAAAATTCTTCACAGTTTATTTAATATTTAACTGCAGTATGTCACAGTATTCATTATTTAAAAATTACTTGTATACATTAAAAATTATTATATACATACTGAAATCGACAAAACTTAATCTGGTTTTGGAATGTTGAAGGAGGGATCCCTAAACTAATATTGCCTAATGTTTCCTACAGACTTCAACTTGATCTCGGTTATTCTACAAAAACGTGAACAAATAAGAAAATAATCCAGTTATTTGTTTATTTAGGAAATCGGCTAAAAATATTCATTTTGTCCGCTAGAGTTAATTTTATAAGATATTATTATTAAGTGAATATTGAAAATTATACCGGAAATAAGTATCTACCTTTCAAATCTACTTGACGGTTTTCTGTTTCTAAGCAATTTGATTGTTGTGTAAATAACATATAATCTAAAGTTTAGTGGTGCATGCTGTAGTTTGATTCAACATTTGTTTTTTTCTAAAAGCCATTCGTTGGTTTACAGTTTAGTTGCTGTTTGAAGGCGTTAGTAAACTCTACAGAAAAATGAACGAATAAACAATGAATTTGAGTTTTCATTTTTTAAATAGAAAAGGAATGAAAATATTCAATTAATCATATAAATAAAATTTTACACCCATCAAGTTTTTAAAGAATGTTATTTAAAAAACTATTGCTTTGTTAAAAATTATTGAATTAATTACATTATTAATGCGATGTAATCATTTCACAGCTGTCTTTTTAATGGGTGATATCTTATTTTTGTCAAAAAAATGTATTTTCTCATTCAGTTTATACA
Organism: Argiope trifasciata; assembly: GCA_026543055.1. Lineage (NCBI taxonomy): Eukaryota > Metazoa > Arthropoda > Arachnida > Araneae > Araneidae > Argiope > Argiope trifasciata. The sequence continues at coordinate 2,025,026 of JAPMOQ010006612.1, forward strand.
TTTTTTTTGCGTACTCGGGACCTCTACTATTGTTTTGGATTTATCCAGTCTGTTAACATCGGATATTTTAAATATAAAAAAAATAAGGATTCAACTTTCTTCCTTATTTTTTCCGTTCGTATGCACGAAAAAAAAGGTAAATTATTCATATTCTGCAAAGCAAATTTAACAAAATTCAGAATTGTTTGCAAAAAGAACAATTTCTTCTGAGGTAATATATGTTAGTAACCAAAGTAAAAGCTACGTTTAATTATTCGAATGTTAGTTGTTTTTCACCTTGAAATGATACATAATTCTGACTCAAAATTCAATTTTCATACACGGAGTGCAATAATTCAACAATAACTTACATCTGTAAAAAATATCGGAACGCTCTTAAAAAATATTCAATGTTTTGTGGAACCAGTGGGATTATTCGGCCTTCTCCTATACTTACACTGAGCAAAAAGTTCTTTTTGAATTTCGTAGAATTGAATCAAGTATGCATTCATTTTTTACCTACTCAAGGTGGCTGATTATTACATAATTGCGTCTTAAAATCTAATTTTCACCTTTGAAATCAATAACCCATACATCAGAGTACATCTGTAAACAATAAAAGCATGCGCTTAAAAATGTTTATTTATTAGTTCTCAAAATGTTCAGTTCTTAAAGCTGTTCATTACAATCAGTGGGATTATTCGACTTTCTCTTTCAATTTTTTTAATTACTACCAGTCACCCCCCACTACCATAGAACTAAGCCGTATAATTCAATAATATCACGTGCACTTACATTAGGCAAAATTTTCTATTTTGACCTTCGTAGAGTAAGGAAGGAAATAGAGTATGCATTTTTAACCTACTGCAGGACACTGATTTAATCCAAAATTTGATACAGGTTTACAATCGCTGTGGAGAGACTCCAAACCAATTATTATTATGTGTTTATTTTACTGGTAGCGTTGAATTGTTATGTTTACTAATACGAAATCAGTAAAAGAAGTAAAAATGTTATCCTATGTCGGATTTAGTTCAAAATTCAACAATTGGTGTAAAGATCATAAACTAAAATTCACTTGTCAAGTATATCACATTTTTTATGCTATTACATTTACATACACACGAATAGATAGATTACTATTCAATCAACTCGTTGACAGATTTGGTCCCATATCAAATTGATATGTGCAATTTAATCATTTGCTGAACTTCATCCATTCTAACTTGTGTTTTTGAATTATTATGCTTATATACGAGTTATATCAGGAAACTAATTTCAGTTTTCAATTTTTGCCTCGGTAACGCTGTGTTAGTGATTTGCGCATCCATTTCGCCGACTCTTTGACAAATTATAGAAATCATTTTCAGATTGAGTTTAAAATGTTTAAAGAAAATAATAGCTCCCCGCATGCGAGTTACTATTAGTCGTCCTCTTTCTTAAGGCTAGTAACACTAAATAAACTAAATGAAATTCCCTGACAGATTTTTGAATTTAATGGATAAACGCGATGAGTGATTCGATGGCAAGAAGGTGGATGAAGTTTCAATGAAGTATGTGAAAATGTTCACGATGAGGAAAGAAGTGGGCGGTGGTCTCTGATTGATGATTATTTGTTTATAAAAGTTGAAAAGAAGATTAAGGAGAACAGAGATTGCCTTTACGACACTGTCAATACTGTTTTCTCAAATTTCCCGATCATTTTTTTTATCAATGCTTGCAGTATCTTTCCACAACAAGGGTATAGGAAAGCTCACGTTTGCTAAGATAAATGTTTCATCAATTATGGCAACTTTGCTGGAAAATAACTGAAGTATTGTACTTCATAATCATACCCCACTGTACAACATATTAATAATTTTATTCATTTTTAATTTCTGAACGGAATTAAATTTATGGATACCCCTGGTGTACACAAATGAACAGAGATATTTCAACTATACAAATTTCTTTTGAAATTTTATAGAAACATGAATGTGGATGTAAAAAATGTATATCAGATTAGCAAGCTGCGGATTTCAGTAATGTTAAAATGGTTTGAAAATTACAGTAAATTTCTTTTTAGACATGGACATGAAAAGGAAATCACTGTACCAATACATTGGTTAAAAATATAGGATTATTTTTTATCGTTAGCCAATATAATTTCAAGAACTAGAAAATTAGCCAGAAAAAAGGCATTTTATTTCACATTATATGCACATGATAATTAAAACTTGTGACGTCAAATAGTACAACTTTCCTCAAAGAAAAGATGTTACATTCTTTTTCTTTATCCAAAATAGGAATTGGATTCCCAAATTAAATCAGCTTAGTGTATTGGATTCTTTGATTTTCAAATCTTCCTACTATACGTAATAACGTTTTACGTATAGTAGGAAACTATACGTAAAACTTAACTTTTCTCTTAACTTTTTCCGACAAAATCCTGAGGTTATTAAAAATATCATGGGTAATATTACTGATAGAAATACATATTACGTTTTAAATTTAAAAGAAAATCATTTAACTTCCCCCTATTAATCTTGAAGAAAGCTGTCATTCATTACGTTTCAAACATGAATTTAATGGCACTTAAAATCAATACGATTATTGATTAATAAGTAAAGATCTCATGTTTGAATCAAGAGAAAAAGGTCAAGCATTTTATTAGGTGATCAAAACAAAAGTCATAATCATCAATCATAAATTTTACAGCGAAAATGTAATTAAATGTTTTTAATAACTACTTTTTGAAACAGATATCAATAAAATATATCGTAACAAAAGATATCAATGATTTATAATGGTGTAACATTAAAAATGCATTGCAAAAAAATCAGCCCCATAACACTGTTTTTTTTTTGTTTGCAAACCATTGGTAGAAAAAAAAAGCACGTAAAATAATATTGTTAAGTCCTTTATTCTACGGATGATTAATTTGAATGGAAAACATAAAGATCATGTTACCTCTTTTATATTTTCAAACTAAATGTAAACAGGTAACTTGCATTCACGTCACTGTTCTTTGAGTTAATATGTTTTCAATTTGTTATGAGCGAGTGATTTTAAGTCGTAGAAAAATAATGAATAAAAATATATAAATAAATAAACAAAAAAGAATATTTGTCTTAATAGAGATAAAGTATATTATGAGATTAACAAATTGTCTTCTGTGGTACCATTTATGAAATCATTTTAATTGGCAATGCATTGAATGAATCGGCAATATACTGTACATTTATGAATTTATTTAATTGATAATTTATTTATTAAATAAAATTTTTAAAATGTTATTAAAGAGTGTGAGTGACAAAGGGAAATGATAAAAAGCATTAACTTTAAAAAATTTAAAGTTTAGTTTATAGAAAAAGTAATTGAAAAGTTAATTTAACTTGCTGAAAAAAATAATTAACTAAAAATAGTGATTATTTTGTTAGAAATTCTTGTATAAAATATTTCTTTAAGTCTAAAATATAGTTAGCAGATTTTTAGTAGACATTCATTAAATTATTTAAAACCAATAAAAAAAGAGATTTGTAAAACAAACCCACCAAAACAAGGAAATATGAGAAAAAAAGCATTTAAATTATTTTGAGTCTACAAAATACACTTTGGGGAACTTGAAATGGCGTAATTTTGAATTTGAATTAAGTAAGAAGTGGAATATATCCAAAAAACTCCAATTTTACTATTATATTTATGCTTTAAGATACATCTATTCCACAAATGAATTTTGAAATGCATTGATTAATTAATGTGCTAAGGACATGAACGATTTCAAATTTTCAGCCCGGCTGTTTCTTCTGGGGTCAATTTCAGGAAAATTAACATTTATTTCACTTATTTTCTAAACTGGCATATGCTTTAGTCTTCTGAAACTACTCACATATGTATGGTAAAATATTATATCAGACATTAAACCAAATTAATAATATGTCCCGTTCTAGTGTCTGTGCCAAAAATTATACAAAATAATTTTTTGTCTGTAGTTGATAAAAATCAAAGTGATCGAATCATCTTTAAAATAGAAAAAAGCTGAAATTTCAGACATAAGAATTTATTAGCTCTTGACGTTAAATTGAAATGCTTTCGTGCTCCATATTATTAGGGACTGTCATAATTTTAGACTCTTGACTTTGGAATAAAAAATATCCCGACTTAAAAAGTGTAACTAAAATTTCTTTTACAATTACAATTTTTAATTACTAGTAAGGAGCTCACAATAAAAAAAATGGCTGAATAGACTTGATATTTGAGGAAAAATATCATTTTCGTAAGATTTGTTTCTTTCTAAAACATTTTGTTAACATAGGTTATGATTTCACTACTTTAACTATCATGGAAAATTTACACTGAAGGAAAAATGGTTACAATAATATGACCAAAATGGATGAATCATCCTGAAAGAAAAACAATAAAAACAATAACAAATTGCTCCTTTATCTCATTTTCTTCTTTTAACAGATCACTTACAGTTTTTCATTTTTTTTTTTTTCAAAATCATTTTTAAAAGAATTGTTATTTTCTAACATCCCACATTTTGTTAACATAGGTTATGATTTCAACAATTTAGCAGTCATGGAAAAATCAGACCGAAGGATAAATAATTACACTAATATGGCCAACATGGATGAATTAGGCCCTGAAGAGAAAAAATTAGATGTTATTAACAATAGCAATATGCTCCTTTACTTCATTCTGTTCATTTAACTGTTCACTTCCAATTTCCCATATTATTTTATTTTATTATTTTAAATGGAAATTTTTCAGGTTTAAGGGTTTTTTCACCACATTCTGTTCTTTTAACAATTTACTTCCAATTCTCCACATTTTTTTATTATTTTTATTATTTTAGATATAAATTTGTTCATGTTTATTTCTGTACTCCCTATACCTTTCCTGTCTTGCGAGCCTACATTCTAGACCATTGTCATGAATTTCATTTAAATCTGGTCAATTTAGATATAGCATACTGACATAATTTTTCGATTAAAAGATTCTATGGCTTAGACAGTTGTTCAACAAACCAACAACTTAATTAAAAATTTCCATATTAAAAGTAAAAACAAAGAATTGATGGAAATCAAGAATGAAAGTCTATTTTATGCTAAAATCATTCGAATTTAGCTCTGTGAAAAGGAATATTTATCATATTTTGAGACATCAAGGAAACTTTTATAGTCAGCGAATAAGTATCGATAGCAGAGAACAATCACATGGAGCTGAACGTGAATCCACATTCTTTCTCCAAGAGTATTTATGCATAACTTTCACTATGGGATGATTTCAGTTCCTGATTTAAGGAATCGTGGATAATATTATGAAACTTTGCACTAGCCATATTCATTAAGTGGGATTTTTGTCGTCTGGTCACTTTTCTGATTTGCTATTTTTTTAATAAAAATGTACTTGACAAGAGACAACGTGTGATAATTCTGAGTGATTAAGTACTGATTGATTGAATTAATTTGAAAATTTTAGTTAAAAGTATTATGATAAATTTTATGAAAATTTTAAATATAAGTATTAAAAAATATAAGTAATTTAAGCATGAGTACTTTAAATATAAATATAAACAATTTAAATTTATTATATGTATAGTGATTTAGAATAGTAAAATTTGTTGTAATAAGAACTTTCCTAACCTATTTAGAATATAGTTCAGGTCATAATGACGATGAAATATCTTGAAGTTTAAATATTTAGGGTCTTTTTCCCAGAAAATTTGCCACCGATTTCTGTTTTTGACACCTATTTTACATAAAGATAATATTATGAAATTTCGGATTAAAAACGATTGCAGAAAATGAAATGTCATTCCCCACAACTTTGTTCTAAAACGGTTTTCTCATGTCTTAAAATATTATGAAAATAATCAGATGTAATCACATCACCATTTCATTTGACAATAAAATGTTTGAAAAATGCATTAAATATTTCAATGAATTAATAAATAATTTCGGATAGGACATATATTTTACACAAAGATAAAATTACAAATTACTATATTCTGGATTGAAAAATAACAGAAAATGACATGTTATTTCCCACATCTAAAACTGTTTTTGTAAAATATTATAAAAATAATCAGATGTCACCATATCACCATTTCATTGGTCATTAAAACGCCTGAAAATGTATTAAATATTCCAGTGAATTAATAAATAATTTCGAATATGACACATATTTTACAAAAAGATAAAAGAATGAACGATGAAAGGATTATGAAATTCAGGATTAAAAATTATAATAGGAAATGAAATGTTATTTCCACATCTTTGTTACGAAAATATTTTTTAATACTTTTAAATATTATGAAAATAATCTGAAGTGTCAGTAAAACCTTTTCATAAACCAATAAAACACTTATGTTTCAGCGTTCACACACACAAATGCCAAACATTTTTTAGTTTTATAAATCGGAATTTTTTATGTTGCTGAATAAATATAGGATGTCATTAAGGAATCTCCTTGCCATGCCATTGTCCTATTCACCTGTTATGTCCGGAGGTTAAAAACCCTATATTCAAGTACTCCTTGACATTCCCCTCATATCAGCGAATACAGGATGCCTTATTCTGTTCATAACCACCATTTTATAGTGCAATCCTAATGCAAAATATGATGATACCTTGACTATTATTTCTACCACCCTCGTTTCATGATGTATGTATATAATGCTAACCTTTTGCTTAATTTAATTGATATTACTTCTAAAAATAATTAGTATTACTAATTAATTAATGTTAAGACTGCTTATTCTAGAAGAGTGCTTCCTGTTTTCCTTTGAATCATCCCCCCATTGTTATCAAAAATGACCTATTAATTTTTGTGTGTGAAATTTTGTCCATTTCCCTTCTGTACTTCAGATCTTGACCTTTGATAAAATGTATAAATACAGGCTGTCACTAAGGAATCTCATTGTCATGCAATTAACCTATTAACCTGATATATCCGGAGGTTAAGAACCCTGAATTCAAGTACTTCGTGATATTCCCCTCATATCGGCAAATTCAGGATATCCTGTTCTGTTCATAACCACCATTTTATAGTACCACCTCAATACATGATAGTATACTACTTTAATTATAATCATCATCATTGCTTCGCGAAGTTTATATAAAATACAAACCTTTTCATTTAATTGATATTACTATAATAACTAGTATTATCAATTTAATTGTTATTTAGATCACTTATTCGAGAAGAGTGTTTTCTATTTTCTTTTGAATCATTCCCACATTGCTATCAGAAATGACATATTAATTTTTTTTTGCATGGAAATTTGCCCTCTTCCTTTGTGTACTTCAGTTCTTGACCTGTGACCGCATGCCCTCGACATCAGAATGTTTTCATTCCCTTTCCTGGCAATTTATACATCCTCATGAAGAGCATCCTCATCAAAAATCGAGGGTCTACGACTTCTCACGCGTTTCATGCATGATGGGAGTTGTCAATGCAGCTGAACGTATGAGACATCATTGAACAACTGAACCAGTTATGAAAGTACTTAATCAACTGCAAGTTGCTTTTTCATCAGAGACTTGGGTACCCTCTGTTTTCTCATCAATGTTGCATAACATCAGAACACTTTTTTTTTCTCTTTATATAAAACATTTTCTTTATCTAATGCATTTATTTTGATTTAATAAATGTGTAACAATTCAAAAATGCTCGAAACTAAATGAAATGTTGACAAAATAGTTTCAAATTTAGCTTGTAAAGCTAAATTTGTGGTAACATTTGTGCGCCTTTTACAAAAGTGCACAAATGTTGCTACCATCAAATTTAATGTTCACAAAAGCCCAAAAATATTACTATACATCAAATTTAACTTTCACAAAAGTTCTGCTATGAAATGTCGACTAAAGTTTTTATCAACTAATCTCCACTTATATCTATACTTCTACCTTTCATTTTTAATGCATGCTAGTATTTGTAGTTTTGCATTGTTGTACTTGCATATGCTTATTTATCTTATGCATTGCACATGTTTTTGCAAGTGCATCCACTCAATGCAATGATTTTTACTAATACTCTATACATTAAAAAAATTAATTTAACTTGTTCCTATCTTATTTATAAAAAGATGCTATTTATTCTAGAAATGATGCGGTAAATGATAAAACTTTCAAATTAACTGAAAAAACCCAAATCATAATAAATTTATTTTGGGGCACTACTGATAGTTGCTGATTCTTCTAAAATATTAGATTTAAGTTATTTCGAAATTATTGTTTTAAAAAGTAAATCTGTTACTAGTATTAAATTAATTTGCGAATTCAGATTATTGGAACGAATGGCAGTTTTTCCACAAAAATATATTATTCATTTTACTTGTAATAATTTTAATGAATTCATAGACTAAGACTTTATTTTAGTAATATTCTGAAAAAATTTTCGACGAAATATGTTCGCATTATACAATTATTTTTTTAGCATTGTAAGTAAACATATTTTTGTTTAGACTACTATTCTAGCAATGCAAAATTCTAGTGAAAGCATAATTTTGTCTGTCTTCTGATTAAGCAACTAAATTTTTCAGTGATGACAGTGTGCATTCGTCTGTCATCTAACATCTACGCTCTGCTATGGCGCTTTGTCTACATTTTACGTAACTATTCGAGCAGAAAAAATGTTTGATTGTTCGACTTCTATTGTTATAAAACGAAAAAGAATTATTGCCTTATGATAAAGTTTTTTAAGTTTCGTCTTGAGGCATTTAAAAGTATAGGCATAAAAAATTTGAGAGGAAGTTTTTTATACATATTATACATTGTTTTTTGTTCCGTTTGAGGCTGTAATCTTTATTTGAAGACATTAATAATTTAAAATTTGTAGCAGTATTTATCAACTAACATATGCCAATTAAGGGTAATCTAACTAATAATTTAAGTAAAACCAACTTCGAATATATATTTATGAATTCAAAAGCATGATTACCTAATATTATTTAGGTAATCATGATTAGCAATATAATTTAGGTAACCATGATTAGCTATATGATTAAGGTAATCATGATTAGCAATATAGTTTAGGTAATCATAATTGGTAATATAATTTAGCTTAGAATAATTTTTGCGATGAGAAGGAACAATTAAATCTGATGTATATGGAAAACAGCGTTATGCTATTTAGATGAAGTGGTAACAAAAAACAAATAAATTATAAAAATAAAATTTTTGTATATGTGCTAAATTCATACTATTGAAGAAATAATGAGCAAAGGCGAGCAATTGTTTTAAATGGCAGAAGAATTGTGTTTTTTTTTCACGTTTCGGACAACAAACATAAGATGTGCCTTTATTCCAAATCTGAACATCCCTGGCGCACGTTATGTGTAACACGAGAATTTATTCAGTTGCATTTATGAGTGATTAATTTTAGAGAAACTTTTGGAAATATTAGATATATGTGTTTGGGGAAATTTATATTCTTTTTGCAAGAAACACCTCGAAGTAGCATTCAGAATAAATAATTTATGAATATCTACTATAAAAATTTGCATAAAGAAAAAAATTGAGGTCCAGGATAGCTTTCTAGATTCTGTCATCATGGACACTAAAGCAATTGAAGCTACATTCATTCGCATGTCTATTCACAAATTAATTCATTGTTGTTAACAGATATCTGTCTTCACATTATACAAATACCGAATGATCCAAAAGTCAGACGAATTTTAAAATTGAATGACTCGAAAACTAATAAAGATAAAAAAGATGCGATTTGCACTAAACGGATGGAAAAGAAGCACAGGTTTTGTAGGGCAACGAAACAAATATAGTTCTGTTTGTCACCAACAGATGGTGCTGTCGTATTTATGATGTAATATTATGCAAAGCAACAAACGATATAAAAAGAAGCAACTACAGCAGGTAATCGCAGTCGAAGCTTATATGCAGATACTGTCCATATTTGAGACGAGATACTGTCCATAGTTGAGAAAGTCCTCTTAGTTAAACTGTATTATAAGAATTCGAAAAATGACACAATGGCGTTGCTAACATATCTCTACATGAATGATATGCGAGATACAAAGGACCAGTAATGTTTTCTTCATTGGACTAAATGATGAAGAAATTTGAAGCTACAGGTTTTTTGGCGTCTTGTCCAAGAAGTGGACGTTCTTCAGCAGCCGCTGTTTTGCAACGACAGAGGAGCAGGCGGTGCAATCCATACCGGTGGTTTCTGCACATGGGGATAGCAGTGCTAGAGAAGTTTCGAGGAAGACTGGAGAGTAATATGGAAACGTTTAGAGAGCACTGCGAATAACTCTGAAACGGTATTCCTACAAGTTGAAGCATATCCAAGAAATGAAACCTCCTGACTTCGACCAAGATTTAGCGAATTTGATATTCAAGACGATGAAAGAGCGGTACGACTGGCTTTGCACTGTGCCTTGGACAGATGAAGCGCATTTGACACTCTCTGGCGCTGTTATCACCCTACTAGTAAATTGACGATAGTGGATCACAGAAAATCTACATTCATTTGTTGAGGAATCCTTGTAACAGCCTAAAGTGACAGTCTGAGGAGGCTTCACAGCTGGTTTCATAATTGTTCCAGTTTTTTCGAGGAAGTTACACAGACGGTTTCAAACCAATTTCTGGCACCGCCTCATATTGCTCTGCCTGTGCAACGCCAGCTATGCTCAACATTTGAGAAGGGTCGCAGAGTCAGTCAATACTTTAATCGCGCATGACCTACAAGATCTCCCGATCTGACACCCTGTGACTTTTGGCTGTGGGGAGTTTTAAAGTCGAAAGTGTACCACAACCAACCGGCATTACTAGCAGCACTGAAAGATGCCTTCCGTCTAATTGTGTCTGCCATAAAGCAAGAAACGCTACTAAAAGCTGTGAACGGTGTAGTGACTCGTCTCACAGATGTACTTCTGATTGATGGGCAGCACATTGAACATTTAACTAATTAAATGCAATTAAGCTGACTTGATTTTTGTATCGTTGCTACTCAAAACCCAGCATCATTCCAATCTGTTGAGAGAAAATACCGCATCTTTTTGTCATCCTGACCTTTAGATTACCCAGTATTATATATATATATATATATATATATA
>JAPMOQ010006612.1:2037462-2054636 GCA_026543055.1 Argiope trifasciata
ATAGAGCTCATTTCTAATCACGTGAAACAAGTTAAATACGCCACGTCATTTCAGATTTAGAATTATTTGTGCATCCTGTTGCAGTAAAAAATATGAAAAAGATTATAGTACGACATTAAAAGACAAGTACAGTGACATTTGTTTTGTGATGTAACGTCTCAAATGATTTCATTATGTAGAATCTTTTCTGCCAATGATATGAGGGCTAAGGGCGTATCTGATTGTGACATTGTTTACTAAAAGCAATTGAATTTACTAAAAGCAATTTTTAAAAACTCACGTTTTTTAATATCCCAAAAGGTAGAATCATTTTTATTTAATTGATTTCCACTTTTTAATCTTTAATTTATGATTCATTATTATAAATATGGAATTCCGGAATTGATTTATTTTGTAACTCCTTACCAAGTGGCGCTTCTGGTATTTTATAAAATTTAATTGAATTAGTGAGTAAACTGATAATTAAGTTCAACATATTATAAAGTATTGCATTACAATAAATAACACGAACGTATAAAAGTTTTGAAAACGCTTGAATATCAAGAAGCCAATGAAAAATCAATTACAAAGTTTTGCTATTCCAATAGTTTTACTATACAAATAATTATTTACCTCTCGCAAAGGTTTTATGTATCTATAAAATGATTCATATAATTAAAATTTAAAAAAAGGACAAACGAGCAAAAAAAAAAATGAAATTTGATTTGTACTTTTGCCAAATTATCCCCTCTTGATTTAACAAAAATTTGTACTAACATACTTATTTATGATTGATTTTTAAAAGATATCAAAGTAAAAAAGAAAAGAAATTGGGGTGCAATTAAGTGAATAGCTAGGGGTGAGTTTTGAGTTGATGAGCAGAGACAAAATATTACTTTTTCAGTTACATTATTCAGTCAATTACATTATTTAGTTATATCATGAGAAGAAAAATAAAGCAAAAACCAACGAACTGTGTAATTCGTCGCTTTCAAATTCTTTTTCGCTGGCAGGATAAAAGATTTTTCATCCCGACAGATCACATTGGATGACATCCAACATAGTTAATTCAATGATATAATTCGCAATGTATATGAAAAATTCCAGCGAAAATTGTACTTTTCCTTTGCCACGCCTCTTTTTCATGCAAGCCTCTTTTCAGTCAAGTACGATACGGCATATCAGAAGCAAATCTGATAAGTAAAATTGCCTCTACTGTGAATGAAGGATCGAAAACAGCTGAGGTGAAAATAAGATTCGCGAGTTTCAGCTTGAGCTTGTTTATCATCGAAGTGTTGAAAACTTCTTTATAGCAGCGCCATCTGTTACTGAAATTTTGAACAAATAATCTTCCCTTAAATCTGTATGATGTTCAAAGTAAAATTAAATACAATGGCTAGCTGAAAAGAATTAACGACTTATTTTTTACTACTCTCTTCCAAATTTTCAAATTGGGTGTATTTCATATCTGAACGTTATTCTTATACAAGATGCATATTCATATATAGAAGAATTTTTTTTACTTATAAGTTAAGTTAATAGATATCATCATACACTACTAATAATTATATGAAAATGCAAGGAGAGTAGACCCATTGTAAAAGGCAAGTAGGGAAAAAATAGGAATATTCAGCAGAGAGTAGGGTCTTAAAAAATATGCATTAATGAAAGAATAGTTTAGGTTCTGTGAGTTTAAAATTTTATTTCAAAAGACTATGAATATATTATTTCAAACGTAAATATGATCCCATTTTTTAGCCGCTTCCTTTACAAAACTTTTTGAAAAACATTGCAAAAAGTGATCGCATTTTTAAAATTTTATTATTAAACACAAGGAAACAAGAAGAAACAAAATATGTAGGTTTTAATTAGAATTTTAAATTTTTATGGGCATAAAAGCCTTTAGTTTTAATATTAGTTTATTATCCCGAGTTATCTTGGGTGAATGAAATAAAGTTAAATATTAATCTTTGAATCATACTGATAAATTCTGTTTCACCTGAATTTTTTCGAGATAATAATTAACTGAAATCTATACGAACTCGAGATAACTCAGGAAAATCAGGAAAGTGGTAAATGAATTATATGTAATTAGTTACGAAATTATCTACTTGAAATACTATGTTTTTTCCCATTGTATCTAAAGACATAACCCAGTTATGAATTCTAATCAGAATACTATTAAATTAGATATATTTAACAAGTAAATGCGTTCTTTAAATTAAACTTTTCGAAACAATCATTTTAATTAGGAAAAGGAATCACTTATGAAAAAAAAAGAACTAACAATATTGTTTGAGATGTAACAAAGGTTAATTTCATCATGGGATTTTTTTTTTTTTTTTTTTTGCTTTTCCTTTATATTTTGTTTTTAAAAAAACTAATAAATGCACAAATATTTTATTTTCATTGTATACTATTTTTCTAGTTCAGCTTTCCGAGTTATCTATTTAAAAAATTAAAATTATTCTACCCATACTGATTAATTTTTAATATTTCTAGGTTAATTATTTACATGAACATTGGATTTTCGAATTTATTTTTTTACCATTTTACTTACTAAGTTTTTTTCTTTCAAGCAAACATAAAAAGCTCTAGGCTTTAATCCGAGAGTTCCTGAAATTTAAAAAATTTATTCATGCAGAAATCTGGATTAGGCTTCAGTTATTTTTATTAGCTCTTATTATAAATTTCAGGAGTTATTAAATACTTGGGGAGAAATCTCTTATCAGAGGTTTCAAACAGCTATATCTAAGGAAATATTGGCCTTTTCTCTTACAAGCGGTCAAATGACTGTTGCCTACACAAGAATTTTGTTTTAAATTTAATCTCTTTCCTATAAGATTATTTTCGATATAAAAAGGTAATGAAAATAGCCTACTATTTTTTTCATTTGAATAAAAATAAGCTCAAAGATTTTTGAGAAAAGCAATATTTGAGAATATATGTTCTGAAATTTATACCTTGTGTGATATTATAAATGAAAATATAGTTTCTTTTAACTTTTAGCGCACATATACCATGTTTTAAAACGCATAATCTATAAATCAGTGCTAAACAAGAAGCATTTCATTCAGACACACTTATTTAATATATTAAAAATAATATTTTAAGCAGTAAATGAATTTTTTTTTTTTTTTTTTTTTTTTTTTTTTTTTTTTTTGCAAAACTAGATTTATTAGTAGCATAATCTAAAATGTCAATTATTGAATTATTTGCAATTGATAAAACGATGCACTCCAAAGGTTAAGTCACTGGTTAAAGTGAATTATATAAATGCTCAGTAATTCTTCCTATATTGAAGAGATCATTTATTGAACGAGGGATTATATTTTTCTGAACATTAAATGTCACTGCAGTTCCTCATGTTTCGTGTATTAATGTTGCTAAAAATCTGAAGGTTCTTCTGATTCTTTTGCCCATTGTCGGAAGTTGTGACCAGAAAGGTGAGGCTTCAGCTTCTATTTAACCATCTGTTAATTTGAACTGATACCGATAAATTCTAGTTTCTTGGCAAAATAGTTCGGGTCCTTTTTCATCCATTCTGCCCAAGTAGCATTAATCTAGCTACATTATTTTACAAATTAATAACTTTTTTAAGTAACTCCGGACCTTTTGAATTATCCTGTAAATTTTAAAAAGTCTATTTTCTTAACAATTTTCATTTGATAGTATTAGGGTCTTCGTTATGACTTGGATTAGACCAAGATTAATGACTTCAGAAAATTTTATTTAAAGAAATGAATGTATACAAGACACTTCACTGAGAAACAAGTTGCGTTTACAATATCTGACACAATGATTAAAGATATGTATGAAAATCTATAAACATGCTAAGGGGAATAAAACGAAGAAAATCTCCAAGTAACATGCAATAAGAACGAAATTTCATAGAAAAAAAAGATGGATATCGACTCAGTAATTGATTTATCACTTACATACAGAATAGTCAAAATTAAACTATCACAAATCAAAACATTAAAAAAATACTGATTTTACATGGAAATGATGATCTACGTTTCTAAAGGAGAATTTTGTAATCAATTTTTCAATCATTTCTTAATGTGCCTGAATTTTGAACGATTTTATACCTGCGTATTCTCAATAAAAGTACACAATTTTAATATTTTGAGAGTTAAATCATCAATCATTCAATCAAATTTTCCCCCTATACATCGGGAACATGCTAGTGAATTAGAGAAATAAATAATTTCACTATTGCATAGAATTTATAGAAAGGGGTTGATACATTTTAAAATAATTAAAGTTAAGAAATTACTGTTTAGTACACAAATAAAAGTATAGTTTTTAAAAAATTGTGTTTTTATGGGTTTTAATATGACTTGCTTTAATTGCTCTTATAAAATGAAAATTTCCTGATTCTCACCGGAGGAATGATAAAAAATTATTAAATGAGTATTAGAAAGTCTTATCTTTAAATGACTATAAGAATTTACAGTGATGTGTTTTAGAACGTCTAAGTATTAACTGAAAGTAAGAATTTATGTTTATGAATATTAGAAAGTCATAGAGTTAGATGAGTATTAGAATCTACATTTATGAGTAGTTTTCAAAGAATTATAGATAGTTATAATGTTTGTCAGAAAGTCACAGCATTACTTAAGTATTAGAAAATCGTATTATTAAATGAGTAAAACATTGGAAAGTTGTATAAGCTTTAGAAAGTTGAAATATTAAATGAATATTAGAATTTAAGAATATTAGAAAGTCGTAGTTTCCAATGAGTATTTGAGCTTATGGGCATTAGAAAGTTGAAATATTAAATGAGCATTAGAATTTATAAGCATTATAAAGTCGTAATTTAAAATGCGTATTAGAATGTATGTGTTTTAGAAAGTTGTGGTTTAAAAGGAGTATTAAAATTCATAATAACGTGAAAAGTACGCAAGAATTATTTAGAGTAGAAACTTAAACTAATTTACAAATGGAAACACTTCATCCAGTATAATAAAGCACGAGTTTAGAAGTATTACGTAATTTTAAAAAATAGCAACAATACTTCAAATGGTAAATATTGTGAACAACTATACACACACCTGAATAGTACTGATAATTTTTCAGAATGTTTGTGGCTATATTATCAAGATAATCCTTGAAGATTGTCTATTTTAGTACTGAGATTAAGTTATTTCAAAAAGTTAAAGTAAATGTAAACTTAATCTGGTTTTTAAAAATTTTATCTATAAAAGCCGATGGCAAATATAGCGAGCTATCTGTAAATGATAAAAAGAAGTGATGATGATTTGCAACATGTGTTCTGGCATTTGCATGTGGTTCATGATTCATGAATCTGATTAAAATTTATAATAATCTTTATCTGGAATGTTCTGAAAATTTTCAATAAAAAATAACCTTCTGCAATATTTCCTAATTTTTTCCACAAATTTTATCTTAGTTAAAGTACTTTTCATGGATTTTGACGGTTTAAGGAAAAGTAACACAACTTTTGGACATCTTTTTATTTTATTATTTCATTAACTTTAGATATGTAAAACTAAAATGTTTAGGAAAATTTTTACACTTTTGATGATCTTATTAGAATTTTTAATGTTTGTAAGATGGAATTTTGCAATCGAAATTTCGCTCTTTTAATAGGCTAAGATTTTCTTAACCACTTTTAGTTAAATATTCTCAGTTACGACTAAATATCTAAATATTTTAATTATCAATTGAACACTTAGTATTACTTAACCCTTTCAGGGGCGGTGACATACTCCATATGTCACCTTTTTACAATTTTTTTAAAACTAGAAAATCGCGTTGAAATAACTACATAAAATTTCCTAACGTTTTTTAAGTCTTTATCTTACCAATAGACGGCAGCACGAGTCTTAGAAAGTATTCTGTTTCCACACAAAAAATTCAAGATGGAAGCATGTTTTCATATGATGTAATTTGTCTTCATTTTATTCCGATAAACTTTATTTTCGAATTCAAAAAGCTCATTTTTTTGCGTCATTCATGTTAAAAAGCGTCATGAATCCCTAAAACTGCTTTCATTTCATAAAAATACCTTCTAATTACGAGTTGCATATTTGTGAATTCGCTCCAAAACATGTTCTAGATGCGCGGTGACATATCCAGTATGTCACCTACCCCCCAGCCCGCTAAGGACCTTAATTTTTTTAAACTGTAAATTACATGTCAGTAATAGGATATAATCAGATTTAAATAATTGTTTCGAAAAAAAAATCATTTTTGGCATAGTGCCCCTGAAAGGGTTAATTTTAATTCGTGATGAAAAGCGGCCTAAGTATTGAATTAGAAAAAAATATGACAACAATATTGTATAATAATTAGAATAATGAATTATGAAATATTAAAGACTGAAAAGAAAATAATAAAGTTAAACAAATATAAAAAGCATGACATAATCATTATACTGAAATATAAGAACTGCAGAGCTAGGTGCTTATAACTGAATATTCCTGAATTTTCAGGACTATTAAAGGAAAGAAAAACGAAAGCAGCCTTGATATTTGTTATAAATTAAAAATAGATAAAAGTTTAAATTCCATCCGATTATAAGTGTTCAGATCCAGTAAAATAATTCAATTATCGTTGTATGAATATCTGCTGATTTTTGAAATTTCATACCAGATATGCAGAAAAAAGGGAGGGATGATTCATCGATTCGATATTGTTAGTATTTTCGGAGGGGATCACATTGAACATTTATAATTGCTCTGAATCTAAGGTTTCAATTATCAATTCTGAGTACCGATAAGAAACATTATAGTACTTTGAGTCCCTTTCTTATAATGGTTTTGAAAAGTGGGAGTAGTCATTTATGAGAAGTCTATATTTTTTAAATCAAAAATGTTGGAATCAAAACAAAAATCTTAAAAGTATGAGCTGTTGAAAACAATGCGATAGAGAAATTAAGTAATTATGTGCACACAATGAATGGAAATGCTTAAACAGTTATTAACATTTACACCTAATTAGAATGTGTTAAAATTGTTCAGCATATTTTTATATTTCATTCATATCGTCTCAAGCTGTGGCAAATTTTGGTAAAAGATATTGCTTTCTATATTTTAATATACAACAGAAGACGAGTTTTAAAAAAATTCTTTTTATTGTTTTCTTTGAATGTGAATGAAAATTTACTCTGCTACTCCTAACAGTAGTTGGAAAACCTTTCAAAGAATTTCAAAACAATCATTCAAAGACGGCAGTAGAGGTGATGAAGAAATCATCATTTCTCAGCAATGACAAGCAGAACCATCAGAAAAAGTTCTTATATAAAAGGTTAAATGATGTGAAGCCCTCTATAGGCCTCGAAACTTCAGCTTTACCTTTTTGTCAACAGTTTCAATTAAATATCCATAAGCAAAATGTTTTGGTTATACAAAATTAATTGAAACCTCTCGAAGTTGGTTTACGTAGAATTCTATCTCTTATTTATTCTATATTTGGGAATCTACATAATTTTATATTCTTAAGTTATCCTAATATGATCTATTTAGATAAATAAAATCTGACGAAAAAACAGTAGAAATAGTGAAAATATAATAAATACTAAACAGAAATAATAATGCAAATTATAATACTAAATAGAAATAATAGCGAATATTAAAAATAGTCAGGTAATAATGGAAATAACAACACTACATAGAAATAATAATGAAAATCATAAGTAGAATGGTAATAAGGGAAATAGTAGTACAGAATAGGAATAATAATGAATATCAAAAATAGGCAGGTAATAATTGAAATAATAATACTAAATATAAATAATAATGCATATTAAAAATACTAATGATAATAAAAATAATAAAAATGTACAGCTTTAGTTGCAAAATACAATATATTGCTCATAATTTTGACTGTTCTACTTAACAAAAAATGAAAAAAAGAAAAAAAGGAAGGATACATAATTAAATAAACAAAAAATAAGGTACCAGTCTTTTCAACTTTTATAATTGCATTCTTATTTATTTTATCATAATCAAAATTCTTATACATTTCTTCATCGTCAACAAAACTCTTATACACTCATATTTGTTAAAAAAAATTATGAATAACTTCAAGAGAGTATGTCGCTGAATATAATAGCATGTTCGTTTTATTAATTTTTTTCCCTTTCTTTATACTAAGACAGCATTTACTTTCATTTCAAATAATTAAATTATACTCTGCATACTTTAAAATTATAAATTTATTACATCAGAATTAGATACGCATATAATACTAACATATTGCATCTAAAACAAGTAAGAATATAAATTATCATTACACCAGTTAAATCAATGGGATTTGGATGTGTATACATGCTTATTGTCGCGTATTCCAACTATAACTAGCTTGTTCCAGCTCATACTACAAGGTGGAGCTGTTCTTTTATGTGGTACGCACGTATTATTATTGGTACGGAGTTCCTCTTCACATATTTATCACACTCTCTAATAACCCACAATATTCAATAAAAGAAATAAAACATGATCAGCCAAACTTTTACATAGAAGTTTTAGTTTCAATCATTTAAGAAGTTAAGAAAAAAAACAGTTATTTTTGGTATATAGAAATAATTCTGATTATTTTTATGGCTTAGAAATACAGAATAATTTTATGCTGTATAATCTGCTCTTCTTATCTAGTTCAGTAGAAATTTCAAAAAATATTTTCTGTTTTCTATGAAGTAAAAGATTATACTTACTGCAAAGTCCATCAAAGTCAGATCTGACACCAGCTAATTCACATTGTCTTCCACAACAAGTATTTTCAGGGCACTGACTGCATGCTGGACCTATTTTGTACATTTCTTGCATGTATAAATTGCCGCTGGAAAGAGAATTAATAATTAATTATAATTATTTAGATTAATGTTTTTCTTCTTTGGATTACAAAGTCTCTACAAATGATTGAAATCTTGTGAAAATTCTTAATAAGTACAGGGTGCGCCAGAGAAACTTACTTGAAAAAACTCTCAAGTAGTGAGTTGGATGGGTAGAGAAGTGATAGGTAGCGCTACTGGAGGGAAAAGTCCATAATTTTGTTTCCTTCTCATGTCATTGCCATCATGCTCTTGTCTAGAGTACAGAGGGCCTTCGCCGTCGAGAGCTTCTTTTCTAACGGTCGCTCACTTATTGCTACGCAAGGTGTCTACCGCGCTCGCTTTGAAATTCCTCCTCACAGACCCGTTCCTGGCCGTAATTCGATTCTGTCGTAGGTAATTCATTTCGGGGGTGTCTCTAAACCCAGAAATGGACATCAACAGACCCCCAGAACTCCGAAAAATGTCGAAAGAGTGAGGCAATCAGTTCTGCCTTCGGCTCGCAAACACGCAGCTGTTCTGGGAATTTCTGACACCACTCTTCGACGAATTCTCCATCAAGACCTTCAATTTCATCCCTATAAATTGGCTGTTGTTCAAGAATCAATTGAACGCGATTTTGTCGCCTGTCAAAATGCATGTGAAGTGCTGCTTGACAACTTACCTGAAGACGCGGTTGTTTTTTTCAGTAACGAGGCTCACTTTGAAATCTCTGGTTTATGTCGATCGACCACGGACAATAGCTCACCTCAAGAATAACATTCGCGATGCCTTTCCAACATACCGATTGAAATGCTGCAAAGAGTGTACAGAACTTCAAAAATCGACTTAATCAGTGTATGCCCAATGGGGGTCGCCATCTAACCGATGTCATTTTAAAAACTGTATGAAAATATATTTGGGATATTGTATTCTCAAGTGAAAAAAGAATTAAAACAATAACTGAAGTACATTTGCACTGAAAACAATAACTGAAGTTTCTCTGTGCACCCTGTATTTTGAAATTTCAAATCAATTCAATACTGTTAATTCTGTTTTTGTATACGAACTGTAATAACCAACACATTATGTAAAAATAAATATTTTACAGAGAAGTTACAGGAATATATAATAAGCAAATCAGAATAATGTTATCAGTATCTCAATTCTTTCAATACTAAAGGAATATATTTGATTTAATAAATATTTAAATGTACGTACTCATATTTATATAATTAACAGATTGAAAATTCAGATTCAAGGAACAATATCACTGTGGAAATTATGAATTGAATTCTTTGCTTATTTTTGCAAGAATATTATCGAAGATTTACTGAAGATTATCGAGCGTTTACATTTCGAGTATAAACCTTATTATATCATCTTTGCCCACAATTTAATTTTCAAAACTGATAAAAGGTTATTACAGGAAATAAGAAATTGAAAGTAATAAATGAAAAAGGTCTCCCAAAACTTTCTGGCACACTTTTCAATAAAGATCTTATACCCTCTCTCTCATTTTCCGATGTGGATATTCAATACAGTCGTGACTATTTTGCACATCAGTGAATAATAATAGTTACGAAGTATTCATCATAGGCGTGAATCTAATATTTTTATAGAATCTATTGTGAGAATATGTATTTTGGAAATCTTTATTCAGACCGATTAAAACCAAAATTTAACACATAACTATAGTTTTAATCACAAGATCACATAATGAATTTCATTGATTTAAGTCATTGCTTTTTTTAGTAATTACGTTTTCATTAATTTGAAAATACCAATAGTCACACGGTCGACTCGCTAACAGATTCGGTTCAAAATTTTATAGGAATGTCCAGAGATGCTAAACATGTGCTCCAAATTTTATTTATCTCGCTCTTTACGTTTTATAGCTAAAGAGTTCCTTTGCACTCGAGCAATCGGGAAGATAGATTTATTTTGAATAGATATCGTCGTAGATTTGATGCTATCTAAAAATTTTTTCTTAAGTTCACAGAACAATTTTCATCCGTTCAGACTCAAAGAGTTTTTGAGTTATAGTACTCAGTGTCATAATGCAAAAAAAGTGCTTTTTTAAACACCGGGAAATCTGAAATCTGTAGACTCCTAAAAAGTCTTTTGTTGTTGTTGGTTACAATATTTTTTTACACTTCATAAACCAGAAAGTAAAAAATAGAAGAATTGAACAGAACATGAACTTAAAGCACTTATTGAAAATTTCTTAAAAGTATTGACGTTTGTGTGTTGCCCAAGGAACACACAAACGGTTAATCAATGGAAGTTATAATGAACAATTATTAAATAAGTAAACGATATTATTTTTTCGCTCCCTCATCCTACTCACCTTTAACCAGCGAGAATGATCTCTTTTTCGTCGTGATTGTAGACTTTTTTCGCATATTCTCTAATAAAAGCATTATCCCTCTTCTTTCAACATAAAATATTGAGGACTTTTTTGAAAGGCAATGAAAACCACGAGTGGTCAAATTTTTATTTTTACTGTCTAAGGAGAAAGTTTTTTTTATATCTATAATATAGTAACGATACGTTCAAACCTTTTATTTAAAATGGATTGAAACCAAAGTTTGACATGAAATTACAATTTTAGAGCCAAATTTCTTTTATCTAAATTCCTTCGTTTATTTTAGGTATCACACTTTTATAGATGCAAATGTATAGATAGACAGAGGTCAATCAGGTGACGTATTTGGTTTAAATTTGAAACTGGACCATTCTTTAGATGCTAAAACATTGTGTTAAAGTCTATCTATTTAACTTTTTAAGATATCCGAATACATTAAAAACAATGGTTATCAACCACATTGGCGATTTTCTTATTGTTATTTCTTGTAGTTCAAACTTTACTCTTTAAAAAATAGTTTATCTTTTCTAGGAAAAGGAAGGCATGACCTATCATCTAGGAGAATTTTAAGCGAAACATATTTTTCAGCTAAAATTTGTCTTCAATTTTTTTCAAAACATTAATTTTCATGAAAATTCTCCACGTTAATCTGATATCTCAAAAACTAATAGAGGTATTTACATAAAAATTTCAGTGTTTGTTTTAAATAATATGGGCAATTAAAAATTTTGTTGTTGGTGAAATATGTTTTCATTTATAAGTGCTTTTAGAAAATTTAAATTGTGAATTTATGGAAAAAATGCATATATACGTATATTTTTGCCCATAACTTCTTTGCATCTCAGAGTTTTTCTTAAATTTTAGATAATTTCATTCATTATTATTCTCTAAAACTTGTGTACAAAAAATAGGATTGCTGCATTACAATTTTGTGTAAAGTGTTAAATGTTTTGGTTAAATTTCATTAAAATTTACAACAAATTTTCCTATTTTTCAAAATTATATTTTAAAAAAATATTATTTTTTTTTGTTTTTATAGTGTTTACAATTGACAACACATCTAAATCCATAAATAGTTTTTTTTTAAATCTGTTTTTCAAATTTTTTCCTTCGAACACAGTCGGATCATTATCACATGCACTTACACAAACAAATAGATAGACTTCCCGAGAATGAATTTCGTCCAAAAATTAATGGACATTTCGTGTAAAGACCGCATCCCAAGTTTCATCTGTCTTGCTCACAGCTTTATAGAATTATCGTCTTTATAGACAGATAAACATTATAGGAAAAAGGCGTTTTTCCTGCACATGGAGGAATAAATGCGTTCGTTTAAATTGTTGAATTTTTTGACCGATTTTAATATTTTCTCTTTATAATTTTGCGTACAAGAAAAGTTATCGATGGAAATAATAAAAAAAAAGATGACGAAGAAGAAGAAAGACTAATGAGAAAAAATATTACTTCAGAAATGTAAAAAAAAAAAGTCATGAAAGGAGTAATAAATTTTGTGCACGTAGAAATACTATTATTTTTTTTGTTTACTATACAGAAAATGTATTTAATACCACTTCAAAAATTCTTTTAAAAACTTATTTTTTTTCTTATATCGTTTAAAATATATACATTATACACAATCTGATGAAATTTTCTTTGCCACAAGAATTCCACTTAATTTCTTTTGTCATTTCTTATTAAAAGATGCATATGAACCATGCAATAAGAATACTCACAGGCGAGTCACTTTCAGATTTTAGAGTGACATTTATACTAGTGAAACGCGCCTAGCAGGTTAAGTCTGAAAGAATGACATTTTCATGAAAGAAACTACTTGTATGATCATAAAGGAAGCAATAAATCATTTAAAAATTATTTCAGAGCTCTAGATCATATGTTAACTTGAGCCATGTATGATGAATGCTAAATTAAACAGCATTCATTTCAAGCCGCATAGTTTTCTGTAGTTCCAGGTAAAATATTGCATTCACTGAAGTCAAATGATGAATGCTCTGTACAGAAGTTCAGATTTATGTTGACAATCAATTATTGCTCATTCTTAATTTTTTTTATGGTTTACGGCATTTGATTAATTGATTTATGTTCTAACATACATCTCTTTACACGCCAGCATCTCATCTGAATGAAAATCTATTTCAAGGTAAACTACTGTAATATTTATAAGTGGGAAGTATAAATGATGAGAATGGACATTACAAAAACTTACTGGAGCATTATATGAAAGAAGAAGCATTTTTTTTGGTAAGAATCAGATATCAGATTTGATCTTGCAGTGAAAATTGTTACTGGAATTATATCAACATTAATAAAGAATGATTTAAAAAATAGTTTTTTTAGGGAGACCTATTTAATGAAATATAAGCTTATTGATGTTTCAGAATCACTTCATTGGTTTTTTTGTGCGATTGGAACATTAGGTTTGATTTTGCAGTTAAAATTATAAATGAATTTATAAAATTTTTTAAAGAATGATATTCAGAGAAGAAAATCTTTTAAAATGGAACGTAACCTTATAGTTTAATTTCAGAATTGCTTCATTTTTTCTTTTTTCATTTTTTAGATCTTGCTGTGAAAATTGCTTTTGGAATTATATCAAAATTTATAAAGAATGAAATAAAGAAGTAATTTAATTCTATTCAGAGAAGAAAACTTTTTTTCAAATGAAAGGCAATATGAATCGAAACATAATTTTTCCCATGTTTCTTTCAAGTTCAGAGTATTTTAAAATAAACAAAAAATGCATGTCGTTCATCTTTAATAAATTTATGAGCATTGCGAAAGGTGTTTCAAGACAGCAAAGACAAAACAAACGCAATTTTTCTTTTATGGAAAATGAAACTATATACAAATTTTATGAAATTCAGTTTATTTTTAGTCACGGTTTATTTTTATTTATTCATTTATTTACTAAATTCAAGTTTTACGCTGTAATATTTTTTAAAACTAAAATCAGTAAAATAACAAAATTTTGTATTATATGGACAAGAAAAACTTTTGAAAGCTACAGAATTCAGAAACTCTCTGCTGATTAAAAATGCTCTGTTACTTAAAAAGAAATTCGATGTCAGTTTTCTGAATTACCTCGATATGATGTCCACTAATCATATAATTTGTATGTAACTTTTCCAGAAGAGAGCAGAAAGGGCAATTAAAAAATTATTTTATTAACATTATAACACTTATAATATTATATTAACTTATAACATTTATGAAATTGGGCTTAATATAAAAGAAGGCTACAAAATGCTTCAAAAGAAGTCTTTATATGTATCGCAAATTTTTACTTTCAACCTCAGGTGCTTACTGTATCCCTTCAATTTTTTACTATGAAAGAGTATAATCGCAGTTTTAATTGCATATGCTGTTCTACTAACAATCATTTATATTTAACATATGAAAGTATGAAAATTGTTTAAAAAATTCAATAAAAAAATCCATTTAAAGAAATCAATCATATGTCTTCGAAAAAAGATTATTTGCATCAGATTTGGATTTAATACCTGAAAAATGTCCATTCTAACAAAAATATACGAATTTTAACGTGCAGATATACATAAAACATAAAATTGGCTATTTGTACTGTAGTAGCTTCAAGAAGCAAAAGTTAAATTTTTTTCTTTATTATCGATAAAGATATAAACGATTCAATAATAAACTTTTAGAGAAATAATCGAAAAAAGATATTGTACAGCAGTTTTATGAATTCTCGATGAAAACCACAGATTAATGTCAAACAGAGAAATTTGAAGTGATTCAAATGAGATGGTGATGAAAATTTGAGAAGCTTGAAAAAAAAAGAAAATTTTACATGAAACTACGAATAAGTTTAAATAGATTTACTTTTTTATTTAAATTATAATAAAAGTGTTTTTACATTTGATATTAAGTGGCAAAAAAACGAATTATTCCATGTATTACTTGCTGCTAGAAACCTTGTATAAAATTTTTAAATAGATAAAAATACTCAAATTTTAAGTAATAAAAAATTATTTATCGCTACATGTATTGATAAAATTTAAATCTCAAATTTAAAAAAGTTTTCTTTTCTTTTATTTGCTCATCTGCGTTCGCATTAACAATTTTTCATTCGTTGAAAATAAATCGAACCTCTTATTCTATCCAAATTTTGAAGTGCATAATTCTGAATTTTTAAATATAAGAAATTATTGTAACAGTACAATTTGTGTTGTACAGAATTCTGTATTTTAAGAATTAGAAATCACTGTAACTGTACAATTTGTGTTGCACAAAATTCTGTATTTTAAGAATTAGAAATCACTGTAACTGTACAATTTGTGTTGTACAAAATTCTGTATTTTAAGTACGAAAAATGATCGTAACTTTACAATTTGCGTTGTACAGAATTTCAGGAAAATGCTGCATAAGAGGTATTCATGATTATCCATTATAAAATGTGAAAGAAAAGGAAATACAAAATCATATAATTGAACTCCGTTTAATTGATAACTTAGTTGATTATATAAGACACTTTTTGGTAATCAGCTGAGATATTTCGAAATATAAACATGGCAAATTAATCAAATTAATCTCACATGTGCCAGAAAAAAATTTAGCAAAAAAAAAAATGATGTAAAAATGTAATTATAACACACTTCAAAGATTTTGTTGATGAATATATGGCAAAAAAAATATCAGATAACACTTGATAACGTAAACATGATATCATGAGATCCTGTAAATTTGAAATCTCCCAAAGAAAAAAAAAGCTGGGCTTTCATCAGTTCATCTCAATAAAAATACGGGACAGAATCCAGGCACGTGTATGAACAAATGAATTAAAAATTCTTTTACTAACTTCTCAATTTATTTTCTTAATGAATATTAGTAATGAAAATAAAATATTCAAAAATAATTGCAACATTGGGAATGCATTGTGAATACATCTGTAATACACTTGAATAACTTAAGATTTTTTTCCATATTTAAGCAATGCTGTTTTCGACAAATCAAATTAATTTAAAAGATTGAGATGGAAAAACCTAACAATTTATTATTTAATAAATAATACCGAAGTTTAAAAATATTTCAATTTTCTAAAA
This sequence comes from Argiope trifasciata, assembly GCA_026543055.1. Classification (NCBI taxonomy): domain Eukaryota; kingdom Metazoa; phylum Arthropoda; class Arachnida; order Araneae; family Araneidae; genus Argiope; species Argiope trifasciata. The sequence goes on from JAPMOQ010006612.1 coordinate 2,053,667, forward strand.
TTGCTTAGTTTCATTTAAAAAAATTAATTTATTTTAAAGTCGAAATTTATTTATGTTACAAAATTTCTTTGCATTTGTTATAAATATTTTCACTGTCTTTTTGGTGGTTTAAAAGAAATAAATTTCATTTAGACGATATAAAATGATTATTTAACAATTTAATTTGTAAAAATATATATTTCGAGATATTTTCTTTATAAAAATAATTCACAAAATCTATTTTATTTGAATTTCAAATCGAATACTAGGGAATTTTATTGCTTTCAGTCAGAAAATTCTAATAAGTTTGAGAACTTCCAGTTGTTATAGATAAAATGGAATAAATCATATGCTAAATTTAATTCCTCAGAAAATTTTCTTTGAAAAAACGAATGAAAAAGCTCTATTTTTTTACGCATGGAAAGTCATTACATGGAAGTAACATGTAAATAATAATAATAACAGATATTGATTTAGTTTATAAATGCGGGATTCAATAGCCGAAGCAGCTATAAAAACATTCTAATGTTTATCGCACATTATATTGAGGGTAGGAGGTGGGACTAATTGTCAACAGTATTTATTTGATTTTTTTATGAGACACGAACTCGATTTTTTCGAACTTTTTTCTTTCAATCTGAGGAAAGATGTTATATTCTTAAACAATTAGAAAGAAGACTGTTGCTTTAGCTGGATTATACTTTATCGTTTGTAAAAAATTACAGAATATTTCCTTGAAAAAAAGAAAAATCTAATCATTAATGGAATGATTTATGTATATCGAATCGATGGTGTTCCACAAATATAAGGATTTAATATGATGGGAGCAGCCAAACTGCCGTTTCAAATTTTTTTCACACTTTCAATATTTACATTATCATTCAGTTGTTATGTAATGGACTGGCGTTAAGAATTTCAAATCCTAGTCTTTTTATTTAGCAAATAATCATTATATATATATATATATATATATATATATATATATATATAT
>JAPMOQ010006612.1:2062688-2081891 GCA_026543055.1 Argiope trifasciata
CTATGAAAATGAAGACAGTCTAAAAAACTCGATATCAGAGTTTATTAATTCTAAAGACCAAAATTTTTTTAAGACAGGCATCTACGCTTTAAAATCTCGTTGGGAGAAGTGTATTGAAGCGAATGGAGCATACTTTGATTGAATAAACAGCTTTTGAAGAAAGATATGCAGTTTTATACAATCACTTAAGAATCCGACATTTCATACGCACCAACCTAATACGTTTCTAAATTTTTTTAAAATGTTTATGTTTATTTTATGTTTTTATTTTATTGTTTTTTTATGTTTTGAATTTTGCAATTTTATACCATTTCTATCGGAAATCTTTGTTTAATTTCATATTATTAAATGAAATAGCACCAAGTAACATGCATGTGCCAGAATAAATACGTTTGTAATTTAATATATTTAATGTAAATTGGGCGTTAAAAATTTTATTACTCACTTTTATTTAACTTAAATTCTTTCTTATTTGTTACTAGGGAATATTGCAATCGAATTTTTTCATTCACTGATATGTTAGAGTTCTTAAAATTAACAAATTGTGCATTTACGAAGAAGAGGTGATATTTTAAAATTTTCGCACTATAATCATAAATAAATAGGATAATTTTAGTCAAATTTGGATTCTATTTATTATGTGAATTAGGAATGTGAAATAGTACTGAATTAGGAAAATGATTTCATTGTAATTATACAAGGCTCCATAAAAATTATAGCTATGAATTATGAAATATATTTATGACAAAAAAGGAGAATATAACTTTCATGCTGTAGTATTGTGAAAAGTTCTTAACGTAAAACGGAGTAGAAATTTTTTAAATAAAAAATCTGGACGGAAAATTGAGACCGTAAAAGCGGACGCGTTGGATACAATCCGCTAAGAGCATTTAATTACAATGTATACTTTAAAAAAGAGAATTTCCCAAAATATTTCATTAAAATTTACGATGTATTATGAATGTGATTGAAATTTCATTTCACTTCAGAAAATTTAATAGGGAAAGTTAATCACCAAAAATTAACGTTCGCTGTTTGGAGCTATCTGAATCTGAAATTAATGAATGTAATGAAACTAGTTTTTATGTAGAGACTAAAGGAAATATGGGGAAATAGAATCTTTAAAAAATTTAATAGCGAAAGTTACCGGTAAAAGATATTTTGGCTCTGTCGGAACGAAAACGGAATATAATGAATGCACATAAATCGAATAGTGTGAAAATTTCCTTAATTTCCCAGTAACAAAATTGTGAGCGCAGAAATGAAATACATACAATATGAAAATCACAGAAAGTAAAAAAATAATATTTTATTAATCAACATAAACATCCCCAGATCATTGACCATATGCAACATTTTGAAAAATCAGTCTTTTTCTGTATGCAATTTCAGTTTTTCAAACTCTTATTAACAAATTTTGCACAGTCTGTATGTGAAATTTGGTTTCATTTCACTGATTTATTTTACTGCTATACCTTCAAAGACGGAAAATTATTTCATGGACACCTTGCATTTTTATTATGCTCTAATGATTTTTATTTTCATTTCCAATTATAGACCTTTTTAAATACACTAATAAAAGCATGCTTCATTATAAAAAAAATTCACTTTATCAATTATTTTTATTTCAATTTCAGAAAATTGCATTTAACGATTACGAAACATTTTTTAATCAATATTCCTTAAAATAAACAAATAACTGGAAATAAAGTAGAAACAAACGATAACATACAATTTTAAAATAAATTTTGCAAAAACTAGCAAATGTGAAAATTATTTTGTATTTTACAAATCATTTATGTAAAATAGAGACAAAAACTGCTAAAAGTTCTCAAGATTTAAATAAAAAATATAAATCTGGAATTTTTTAAATCATTGAAACATTTTTGGAATGAATTTTCAATATATATTTTTTAAATTTATTTCTATACAATACTGAAAACTAAAATATAAAAATAAATGAACTTTCTATATTACTTACTTACTTATTCTTACTATTTAGTAAAAAAATACTTTTTACTCACGTAGGCCCATAATTGCAAGTGTACAGCTCTACGTACTGAAACCTTGGATCATTAGAATAACTGTGTATGGTATAACCACATCCGACCTTCCATGATGCAGCCCAAAGTGCCTAAAATATTACAAAAACAACATAATTATTAACTTTTATACAGTATATATATTGTATATATAAAATTTGTATCTGTTTTTCTATTACTGAAATAATTTTTCTCATCAAATAAAGAAATTTCGACATTAAGCTGTGATATTCCTGCTATCAAGCTTCATTCATGGTTTCGTACACAGAAAAGACTTTAACAGCACGGATCTGCATTTCTGCGAGAAACTTTGACGATAATCATTTAACTTCATCTAACAATCGCAGTAGAATAGAAAATAGTACGATTATGGTTGATGATTTTTTTTTCAAAGAATAATATTGGTCCTCCAACTGGATTGTTGGATTCCCTGCAAAATATGTCCATTCAAAAAATGCTATAGTGGAATATATTCGCTGCTTTATCAAAATGGCGTAAGTAAAAAATCACACATTGCAAAATATGTTATCTTAACAAACAATACCTCCTATGTCAGTTTTCCATGTTCAACAAATTCAAGAATAAACTGAATTTTTGACAATCAAGAATAAATATTATTGATATTTTTTCAGTTCAAATACGGACATGAAAGCGCATTATCTCACTAAATGTAAAAATAGAAAAATAGGGGAAAAAACCATAAATATTTAATAATAGTTGGAAGAATTCAGTTTTTTCTTGCTGCTGTAAAACTTAGGAAACTGAGATGGATGATATTGCTTATTAAGCTGCAACATGAAATTTGATGTAGCAGTTGGAATTAATAGCTATATTTGGCTTATTGTGACAACATCCTAAGCCACATATCACGTACAACAATTTGAAACTAGATGGAGTAAACTTATACAAATGTTTTGAATCAATAAAAAAATTTGGCATATTAGACAATTCGATGCATTATAGAGAAGATAGGCTTACCTGAACATACATATCAATTTTATACACTGATGGAAAAAAAAATCCCAACACCAAGAAAAAATTATTGTACAGTAATGAAATTTTAGGAATACATTTGTCTAGGTAACATATTTAATTGATTAAAGTTTCAAGATCACAGGTAGAGCCATTGGCGAGAAGAGCCATTTCAAATGTGAAATATTGGTACATTAGTAACCAGTGTAACCGGCAGAATTTTGAATGCAAGCATACAAACGTGCATGCATCGTGTCGTACAGGTGTCGGATATCAGTTTGTGGGATGGAGTTCCATGCCTGTTGCACTTGGGCGGTCAATGCAGGGACGGTTAATGCTGGCTGTGCATGACGCTGGAGTTGTCGTCCAATGATGTCCCGTACGTGCTCGATTGGAGAAAGATCTGGTGATCTAGCAGGCCAAGGCAACATGTCGACACTCTGTAGAGCATGTTGGGTTACAACAGTGGTATGAGGGCGAACGTTATCCTGTTGGAAAACACCCCCTTGAATGCTGTTCATGAATGGCAGCACAACAGGTTGTATCACTAGACTGACGTACAAATTTGCAGTCAGGGTGCGAGGGATAACCACGAGAGTGCTCCTGCTGTCATATGAAATTGCTCCCCAAACCATAACTCCAGGAGTAGGCCCTGTGTGTCTAGGCCGCATACAGGTCACTAGTAGGCGTTCACCTGGCCTCCTTCTAACCAACAAACGGCTATCACTGCGACCAAGGCAGAACCGGCTTTCATCAGAAAACACAATAGATCTCCACTCCGTCCTCCAATGAGCTCTAGCTTGACACCACTCACGTCGCAAACGGCAGTGGTTTGGAGTCAGTGGAAAATACGGAGCTGTCCTTGAAGTAGCTGATTTGTAACAGTTCGTTGTGTCACTGTGGTGCCAACTGCAGCTCGAATTTCAGCTGCAGACGCAGTACGATTAGCCACAGCCATACGCCGAATACGACGGTCTTCCCTCTCAGTAGTACCACGTGGCCCCCGGAACCTGGTCTTCTTGAGGCAGTACCTACCCTTGACCACTGCCGCCAATATTCATGCGCAGTGGATACATTCCTGCCAAGTCTTTCAGCAATATCGCGGGAAGAAAATCCACCTTCTCGTAGCCCTACTACACGACCTCGTTCAAACTTAGTGAGCTGTAGATAATGGCTTCTTCGTCTTCTCAGAGGCCTCCTTGACTAACATTAACCCACTACATCAATCTCAACTGCAAATAACGATCACGAACCTTACAGCGCTTATTTAAAGCAAACCTCATTTGCATGTTCACAGTGTCGCTACTAGCGCCACACTTACGCTCGTAGCTCGAAATTTGAAACGACGTCATCTTTCAGATGTATAAACACGCCTACTAAATTTTGTTTATCTAGCACAGCTCGTTCCTAGTGTTGGGATTTTTTTTTTCTATCAGTGTATCTTTCCTGCAATTCTGAGAAAACATTGATCCATTCCCTCGTTATAATATTAGCCATTCTTTTATGCATGAAAAATATAATTCCTCTCACTCATACAAAATACTAATGCGCATGTATTTAATGATGATTAGTATGATGTATAGGGTGATTTAAATTAAAGTGAGAGTACTCAGAAACTCGTTAACTCCTTTCAATTGAATGGATTGAAACGAAAAATCATATATTTATTCGTTCATGAGACAGAGGCTTTTGCTGGATGATCAGGGAAAAAGAGCTCTAAATAAACTTGAGCTCAAACATCCTTTAAGAGTTCTCTGAAAGTCTCCGAATTCCCCAAATCCTTTTGGGTGAGCGTTTTTAACGAAGAAAGCATATGCTAAGGTATTCAATCAACCACACTTAACGAAAGATAAAGGAAATTTCACAGTGATATTTCAGCATCTCAGTCGCTGCAGTAGTTTATTTAGAAAGGTTTGAATCCTTCGGATAATTTGGATTGTAGAAAGCCTTTAATTCTTTTCTTTTCCATGAAAATAACTGGAGGGAAAAGTTGGTTATAACATTTATCTATGTTTTCCCAAGTTCAGGTATTTGGGGAAAGTGAAACGAACTGAAGAATCGCTGTTTCAAGATTACATTCTTATCAAAAGTGCACCTAATGGTATGGTTCAGAGCAGGTTAAATCTGTTGATGTCAAGCAATCAAACTTGACTTTTCTGAGACGATGTTGCAGTTTGAAAATAAGATACCAATCTGCTAGTAAATCAAATTAATCATAACTCTAACAATTCTGATGGAGCTTCAAACTGAAATTCAAATTTAATCAATTAGTCAATCTACTCACATATTTATTCTATTAATCCTGAATTGTAATTCAAGAAATATGGTTACAATACATAAATCCGATTTCTTTTTTTGAGCAATCTGATTTATTGTCAATCAAAATCTCATCTTGAGGCATGCTGGAATACAAAGCCTGTTTTTTGTTTTTATCTTAATATTGAAAATCTGAAGACTTTTTGAGAGAGATTTTAGAAACTCTAATGAAGTTTCTAAGTGATATTTAATTGTAATAGATCAATCAATTCGCGTATTTATTCTATCAGCCCTGAATTGCAATGCAAGAAATATGGTTACAAGAAATATGCACACCTTTATTTTCAAGCAATATGGTTTATTGTCCATCAAAATCTCATCTTAATCCGTTAAAACTTGTGAAGAATGATTGAATACAAAGGCTGTTTTGGGCTTTATCTCAATACTGAAAATCTGAAGACCGTTTGAAAGAGTTTCAGAGAGTTCCCAGTTTAAAGACTCCATTTTTCATGCATTTTTTAAAAATTTTTACAGTTGAGTGAACTCTCTGATTAAAGACTGCATGAACTCTAATGATTTTGATTTTGGAAAATGAATGATTTTGAAATTCTTATTTAAATTTCTGTTTCATGGAAACAAAATCAAGCCAACAATGCCAGCTAAAAAAAAATATCGTATAATATTCCTTTTTTAAGATGAGCAAAACTATTGCTATGAAATTTAGGTAAAATCTTTTTAAGTAGTTCGAAGTAAAAATTTTAAAAATTGTTATCGACTAAAATTCTTTCAAGGCACTAAAATCTTCTGCAAATTTTTCAATGATTTTAATATTTATAATCAAAAGAAAAACATCTGTCATATTTTGTCCCAAAGAAAACTTTATATTCTTTAGTGATATTGATTACCTTTTTAATTTACGAACAAATTAAAAAATGAAACGGAAATCATATTATATGTAGCTCGAAAGTAATTGATTAATCTTATTGCACTTTATAAAATCTTTGCCACTATCCACCGGTCAGAATAAAAATTGGATGAAGAAAAAAAATTGGTTGCATGTAATTTATAGCTTTATCATGTCATTTTTCTCCTGACCCATTATCTGCTTATTAAACATTACTCTTTAACTAGATTAAAATAAACACAATGAATTTTGCTTTCGGAAAAAAAAACTATTTTCTGTCAGTGGAACATGATCGAATTTTAAATTAATTCTTGCTTCAATGGATTTATTAAATCTTGTTATACAAACCCTCTGGTATGAAGCAACCCATTTTACATATGAATGGCAGGCCATTAATTATTCCGTCTAATTTCTCAAGTGACAAGACAATAACATCGCATGCTACCGAAAACAACCTTTTAATTTAATAAAAAAAGAGCCTTCTCCGTACGGTTTATTACACTTACCATCAGCTCAGTAGAGACACAAATTACAAGCGTAATTCTACACTTTATATAATACTTTTCAATTTTGCATGATGTGAATCTTGATTGATTAGCACTTGTTGATGGCATTAATGATTAACATTGATTGATTATTCGTGTAACATTAATACCTAATAGTACGGCAATGACTATCTTCAGGGTTTCATCAGTGTTTTTTATGAACATATCAAACAGTAACAAAAATTTGTATAGGTACCTTTTGTATGGATAATACTTTATGATATTCATGAGAATGCTTGTATTTTAATGTCCTAATGAGATTTTAACAGAAAAGGATTATGTTCATATTTAATATTATAAAAATACGAGAATATAATACTTTTTCAGATAACATGACGTTTAATCTCTTTTAGGAGCATTAAACCTAATCACCAATTAAAAATCCTTTTTTCTTCAAGTAAATTTTTAAAAATAAAATAAATCATTCATCTTAATTACCAGTTTAATTATTTTTTCAGAAAAAAAACCCAATATTAATTTTTTTTTTTTTTAATCTTCAGCTTCAGCAGTTATTTAAAATGAATACAATCAAGTTTAATAATATTTTAAAATTTATTTCTGTTTAAAGGGAAAGTAATTAATTTTAATAGAAAACATTTTTTAAGTTCTGAGAATATAATTTTTTTGGTAATTATAATTTTTAAAATTATTATTATTTATTGGATTGATTAATAAAAAATACTTAATATTATTATGATTTTGATAAACTTTTAAATTTATATTCAAATTTACATTATAAATAAACATCAGTGAGAAGATAATATGGTAGATAATAATAGTTTTTATAATAATAATAGTTTTTAAGATAATATGGCCGTAAGTTTTATCTTCTTTCAGATGCATTAAGCTGAGTCAGTAGTTAAAACCCTTCAATTCTTTACTCCAAATTTTCGATAAGTATGCAAATTTTTGGAAGTAAAAAAATTATCCATTTCAAGTTAAATTATTTTTCCAAAAAAAGAATACTTAACATAGTTTTATTTTGAAAAATTTCAGCTCTTATAGGTTTTTAAAATAAATTTAATTAAATTTAAGTATTTTAAGAATTGATTCTCTTTAGAAGTAAGGTGAATAATTTTAAGTAAGAAATATTTTTTTAAGTTTTGGGAATTTTTTTTTTTTTTTGATAATATATAATTACTAATTTCTGGGTATTTTAAAATTTCACAATTGAAATTTAATTCCATGTTTACGTGTAAAGTTCTTTTTAAAAATTAATATCAATCTGATATTGTATGCTACTTTTTAAAATACAGACATTTAATAAAATAGGATGTGGATTTTAGTTTGTAAATCCATTGCATTCTTTCAGGTTTATTTATGTGTGACAAGTTTAATTTTTTATATATAAGCACTGATAAAATTTTTACATATTAATCTTGAACTAACGGCCAAATTTGAGAGCGATTTGTTTGATATTCAACAGTTTACATTATAATTTATTTCCAATTAGATTTCACTTTGTAACATTTTAATACAACACTTTGTAACTAGAAGATTTCGAACAAGTCAGGAAATTCTGATTTGAGTCTGTTTACCATGGTTTCAAAGAATGTTTCGAATTTTTTTTTCGAGATCTTGATTAAAATATCTCAGATTGTACCACTTTTTAATTCTAAATAAATATTTCATAACAAAAAACTCTTAAGACTTAAAAAGATTTATTTTTAAAAATTGGCATCTGTTGAATTTTATGCATAGAACATTACTATGCATTGATATAGTCTTCTAATATTAAAACAATTAGAGGAAAAAATGACACATGAATTATCTAAATCACAATTCTTTATGATTCACAAATTATCTAATTCGACAAGAATAATTACTGCTTTTGTTCAGAGGAAAAAATCAATTACGCTACCTTTAAGTGAGTAAACCGTATAATTAACTTTTCTCATCTCTCCTCCTGATTCTTTTACTAGTGTGAATTTTTAATAACGTAATTTGTTTTTTGTTTCAAAAATCTCTCTCTCTCTTCTCGCTCTCTCTCCTTTTTTTGTTGATGATCAGCACAACCTATAACTGTTATCTCTCATCTTATTCCCTCAAAACTAGACTCCTGAATTGTCAAGTTTTTTATCCCAAGTTCAGGAAATCTAGTCATTTCGCTTAAACCATAGTTTTGATGTTTTATTTCATGGCATAAATTTTCTAATTCAGACAGAAAAAAATATCGTGTTTTCCTCTAAAATTAAATTTTAGAAAATCTGGTCACTTGAGTTTAGTTTGTGAGTATTTGCTTTGAGGCACACAAATTATCAAATTTTGCACAATTTATGCTTTATTCTGTGCAAACCAATCACTTATGTGATCGTCTGTGAGAAATTTTGCATCCGGGGCACAGATTATCAAATTCGGAAAGAAAAATGTTTATTTTTCTTCCCTGTCATAAACTAAAGTAGAAAAAAATCGGATCACTTGAGTAATTTTGGAAATTTTCGCCTCGTGATACTTAAACTATCTAAATCGAAAAAATAAATATATAGTTTTTCTTTTGAAAAAACAAAACTGCATTATATCTTTCAAATTAAGCTAATCTTCTAGATGGCTAAAATATCGGATTCTTCATTTAAAAAATAAAACAGAAAGCCAAGAACCTATATCCAAAGAATGGGAGCAGCTGAAACATGTTTTTTTCAGCTGGTGGAAATCTTCTGTCAACACACAGCGGAGAGGAAGACAAAAACAGACCAGTTTGCTTCGAATCGCCAGTATCTCGTTGAGTAATGGAAATACTTGGTTGACAGATTTATTAGCAAAATAGATTTTATGTTTTGGCATCACTTTACGATATCTGGAAGTTTTCACAGTCTCACCAGAACTGTTTAATATAAATCTAAACGTTTTTTCGTCATATTACACAAACATAGAGATAAGGTTTCATCGATATTAGGAATCAAATCCTGTCACTGAGTGTGTGGGTAGAAATTATTTCTGAGTTCAATAATATCATAACCGTTTCTGGGGTAGGCGCAAAAAGTGTCCCTTATCTTAGACGGTGAAATACTGGAATAAATCTCTTATTATTTTTAAGGCTTCAAAAATGAAAAGTCAAAGTTAACTGAGAATGCTTTGGGGATAATCGCATTTTTAAACGGAGAGGATGCGAGTAATGTTTGGCTGTTTTTGATGAAGAGAAATGGCAAGACATGTCAGATTAGTGGGACAGTTCCAAATTTTAACTATCCGTCTTGAATCGGATAAGTATCCTAGTTCCTCACAAATCTTACTTATAAATAAAGATGAAAGAGAAATAAAAATATTATTTAAAAAATTATATAAACAACTATGCCCATTTGTTAAAAACATTTCAAAAAGCTTAAATTTCCAGAAGACCAAAGTAAAAAATGAATTTTTCCTCTCTACTTTTTTTGTATGTTTCAAGTGGTTAGTTTAATACATAATATATTTATTTTGGGCTCAACATGAAAGTCAAATTTGAATGAAATTACTGTTTTGGTCCATATTTTAATAAATAATTCGTATTAAAAATAAGATAAACTAAATTCATACTTAAAAAGATTAGCTTTTGAAAACTTCTTCAAACTTTTATTCTTGTTAGATCTGTAAATATATAAATAACTTTAAATCATGCGGAAATTTTATTTATGATCAAAAAAAGAGCAAGAAGCAAATATTTTAATGCATGTGAAAATGTCTCTACTAATTATAAAAAGATGCCTGACAAATTTTAAGAATCCATTCTGATTTTCTCAAGCTCTAATCTAACTGTATAACTTTTAGAAGTCATTCATTCCTTCCGATTTTTAAATAGTTTTTCTAATGATCTTCCGTTTGTACAGCATTTAAAAGCTTGTTTGTCTAAATATTTTTTCTTAAAAGCTCCACAGCAAGCATATTAAATTCGGGTCTGCTGTCAACACGTTCCCCTGCACTATAGTATATGTGGAGTGTGTAACAAAATTTTAAGTACATTTTTCTTAACATGATTTTAAAAACATGTTTTGAGCACAATTATTAACACAGTTTTATTTAGTGAGAGCTCCTCGAAAATAGCAAATAATTTTACACCTGTGAAAGGTGACCCATTACATTACAGTATATTAGAGATATATTGTTATATTATACTTATAAATCTTCAATCAGATTCCACATAATTAAGATTAATCTTGTTTCAGTTTTGAAAGCAAAAGAGAGACACAAAAAGGCCAATTAATAAATTTTATCAGCTAGGTTCTCAAATAAGTTTGTATAAAATGCAAATTCTATAAATTATCAAACATTAAGATAAAATTAACATATTATTAATAGTATCTAAATCTAATAACCTCTTAATATAATGACTGAGTTAAAATTATCTTTGGCCATGTTTCTATTTGTTTCAGTAATCGCATTTACTTATTTCAAATTTATATGCACAGTATGTCTTTTAAAATCATATTAACATATTAAGTATACATGTAGATGTCGCATAGTCATGGAAGGCAACAACCCCCCAAATTTCACACATTTATAAACAAGATATTTTGCTTCAATTTGTTTATTTGTTTGTTAAACATAAATTTGAATATAAATTTTTAAAAACTAAGAATTATTAGTAATAAATATTAATCAATAGAAAAAATATTTTACTTACAAATTTTTTCGCCGGTAAATATGGAAGTAACATCCCTTAATGCTTAAATTAATATTTTTAACTTGCAGTTATTACATTTATTGAAATCATTATAAACAAGAGTAAATACAAGAAAAATAATCAACATAATTTGTTTTAAAATTTTGTTTTTAATGATAATAAATTAAAAATTATGAAATTCTTTATTAAAATTTACCAACAGGAATTCAAAGATTTTTATTTTCGTTTTTTATGAGATGTTGTTTAAACATTAATTAAACAAAATTTAAGTTAAGCTGCATTAAGCATTACTGCAAAATGCAAGGTAAGTTACAAAGTAACAGTGACTCCCTAATGCAGAATTGAGAAATAATTCTCATAATTTTCTCTGTCTTTATATACTTCTTGTCTATGAATTGATTGGGTGACTCAAATACTCATTATAGAAAAAGAAAAAATAATTAATTAATTTACTCGAAATAAAATAAAAAGTCATTCCATTAATATAAAATAAAATATCATCAATAAAAATATATCACCAAATCGACAAATTTAAATGAAAAAAAAAGGCTTTGATATCAATCGAAATTTTGAAAATCATTGTTAAGAGACCATATTATGATTAAAAATTTGAGAATTGTCGATTAAACAGTTTCTTAAAGAGTCTTGTTATTCAGTTTTTTAAAATATTTGTAAGTTCCAAAATATTTAATCAAACAATTAATGTATAAGAAATTAATCATTCGAAAGCAAAGAAACTATTCGCTGAGATGCGATATCGCAAAATGTTGCAAATTAAATTATTTGTTTCTAAAAATGTTTTTCTCAATTCACCAGTAGATGGCGCTTAAAGTTTGAGTTTAATAAGAATTGCGTTTCTTCGCTGATTACCTAACGAGATGCGAATTTTACGATTGTATTAGTACTGATTATACTAACTAAAGATTTAAATAAAATAAAATGAAATAAGTTTAAATAAGTTGTCTTATCGATCAATTCTTACTATAAAAGTTAATTATTTTATTACAATGATTGAAAGGAGTTAAAAATGATTCATAAAATTTCTTTTTTTATTGCATCCAATAATTGTTTGATTTTTTTTAATTTATAATTTCACAATAATTGTTCTATAGTTCTTACATTCTACGACCGAATTTGTATAAAAAGTTTTTTTAATCACGTGGCTGTTAGCTTTTTGTGTTTTCTAATAGTAAGCAATGAAAAATTAACTTCTGTCTGGCTGTCTATGGAAATAAATCGAGAGTATTAATTTATTGAAGACTAGCCGTCTTTGGCGACCAGCTGGTTCGCCATGAGTAATGGGTTGTAAAATTTTCAATTAAATCACATATTCATTAGCCTTGAAGTAATTCCGGGCATTGATTGGCCTGAAATTAATATTTTCTTTAAGATGATGGACTGAAAGTTCTAAAAGAATGCGTTTTCCTAATAATATTCTTTAATTTTATAAATCAGCCAATTTTAATGATTGATTTAGAAGACTGATTGATGTAGCAACTTTTCTTTAAAATATTTATAAAAATATTTTGTAAAATAGGGCTCACAGAGCAAAGTATGAAGAAATCTAAAACTCATTATTCATAAATGTATTATTTGACTCAAACTACATAAAATGTAATTATTTACTTCATATAGATCAAATTAATAGTATTAAACAATATATGCCTATTAATAATATTTTACAAATTGGCCATTGGACCGGAATTTGAATGCATATTCTGTATGAATAAACATAATTTATTGAATTAATGATTGAAATATTGCAAACGATCATAGAATCCTTTGCTTTGCATTTATCTTTTTAGAAAATATTACATTTTATATTTATTTTATTTTATCCAGTCACGTGCTAAAAGTTGCATTTCTTTAGATTTATTTTGCGATGATAGTTTTTTTATTCGAACTTCCGGCATTCTTTTATTTTATCCAGTCACGTGTTAAAAACATGGTTAAAATATTTCTTTAAAAATTCGTTAAAAATAGAAGTTTACGTTATAAAATAAAAAAAACTGATACCGTTTGAAAGCTAATTTTTTTTAATCTTTACATTGATATAAAAATCTTGTTTGCGCAATAATATTTTTGAAAGTTATAGCGGAAAAACGTCGAAATTTCGCTTAAATTTAAATTAATTAAAATTCTAATTAAAAATTCGAAAAAAGGGCTCCGAGGTGCACATTCTCGACCTCCAATGTATACATGTACCAAATTTGGTAGCTGTAGGTCAAACGGTCTGGCCTGTAGAGCGCAAACACACACACACACACGCACACACAAACACGCACGCACACACACACATTGAGCTTTATTATAAGTATAGATAATTCGCTGCTACAATTAGCTAAATTTAATAAAATATAGTCTATTTAGAGTATTTATGGCAATTTTATACACATTATTGAAGAGTTTTCTTTTTCTTTTTAATTCTGGGGGAAACATTTCTCGATTGTTTCTAGCATGCATTTCAGTTTCTTAAAAAATATTTTAATTTCTTCGCAATCAAACAAAAAATAGCGATATTTTATAATTCTGTGAGACAGCTTTAATATATATAAATGACAGACGATTCTGTATTTTTTTAAAACTGAAATTCCGTTTCTTCTTCTGTTTCATTCAGTACTTAATGTGAATTGCTGTAGAATTACGTGCAAAAAAATCTACGCCCTGTTTTATTGCAGTTATTGACTATAATTAATTATACATCTAAAAGCTGAAAAAATTTGAATGTTTTATTATAACATTGATCAAAGAAGTCCTTATTAATTTTAGGGTTCATCCAGTATCTTATAACTGATCTATATTTTCAGGAAACAGAATAAAATGATAATTATAAGTATAAAATTTCTGAAACCAAAATTACGGAATTAAATTCAATGTTGTATATTCACAATATTTTACCAGCTGCTAGGAACAGTACATATAACATGAACTAACATATTTATACATATACCCATAACAACACATTATGTGCAAGTTTGCCATCAAAACTTCAATGTTTTATTCATTTATTCAAAATTAACTAAACATATACTCTTCTCAAAATGTGATTTTCATTAATTTTCCTTAATTTATATAATAAGCATTAATGATTCATTAACTTTCTTGTTAATAAATTTAAAGTTTCATTTAAATAATTATACAGTTTCATAGTTTAAGGAGAGAGGGCCGACCAATACATTACAGTTCCGCTTGGTGCACAAGCGCTCCGTTGTTGTGGCACATCTATGCGGTTGTCTAGGGTCATCTAATGGTTAAACCGGTCTCTACCTACAGTTCCCCGAATAATTAAACCGCGAAAAGCTTTTGAACCTGAAAAATGTCTCAGAAAAGAGAAATTCCAAAAACCAAAAATGAAAACTGACAGCTGTGGCTTGAAAAATCGGTAGCTAATGAATTAAAAATTCGAGGAACTGAAAATACCTCAGGAGGTGCTCTTGGACCTTGTTGATTTCAGAGGGAAATGTTTCGTGCAAAAAAAGTCAGTCTTTAAGTTCATAAGACCGCAAAATATAAGAATAATGATGGTATTAGAAAATCGTTATGATTCATTCATTCATTCACTCACTCACTCACTCACACGCACACAAATTCAGGGTTCTAAAGAATGATCATAGCATTTTAAATAGATAAAATTTATTGAATTTCAATAGGAATTTCCTCGGGTCAGTTGACAGACAAGGATATTGGACAAAATAAAATAAATAATTAAATAAAATATACGAATTCGAAAACAATGCAATACTTCATTCTTTAAAAAAACAAATAACGTTTTCTACTACTTTCACTGGTTTTTTTTCTTTTTTCTTTTTCTTTCCTTCTTCTGTTTCATATTGATCATATACATTCCATCTTCAGAAAAAGTTAAGATAGAAAATTCCCGAGAAGCTATTTTTGTAATAACCAAATATTCGCAATACCCTTTTGGTATGAATCATTTATTAATAAGTAAAATACCAGATAATCTGAGATCTTGACTTCAATTACAAGAAAATTTAATTCCATCCAAAATCAAGGCTGTTCTTGAGAAATTGGGATCTAATTACTTTTGAAGAAAAATTTCATTTCTTTCGCAGCTAAACAATCATATTTCGCAAAGTTATATAGTAACTGCATGAAAGAATTTACCAAAAACAATTAACTTTCATCCTAATTAAACTTTCTTAATAATCTTCCTTAAAATAAAATTTAGGTAATCTTTTTAAATATAAGGTTATTTACTTGGAAACAATATTTAGTAATCTCCGGGACATTCAATTCAAAATCTGTACCCTTTTTCAATCGGACATGAGGATTACAATTCGGGTTTGTATCCTAATTTGGGACGTCTGATCACTTTTAATATCCTTAAAATCTTAGGAAAATGATTAGACATACATCGTGATATATGAGAACACATGAGATGAAGGTCAGTTTCCTTAAAGTTATTGAAAAATAATAATGAAACGTATAATAAAATTAAAATTTTAACTTTCTTTCCACAACATTAAATATTCTTTGACTTAGGCACACCAAGGCAGCTCAGCATATCGTAAGACATTCCACAATACTATACAGTATCAAACGATGCCATACAATATTGGACAATTTTATACGATATTGTACAATATCATACTATACTGAACAATACATGCAATATTATACGATATTGCGAATATTATACAATATCATGTTACACTGTATATTGCATATGTCCTATTGTTCTTCAAAAGCTTTAGTTAGAATTTCCCAACTGTAAATTTTCGTCCAATTTATATTCTCAAAAGAATTTTCTTACCTGTGTGTAATGTCCAGTCATTGGATATTTGGGAGCTCTAAACGGACTGATCCATTTTGGATAGAAGTCCTTCACCTCATCATAAAGACTTTGTATGGTAGATTCCCAGTCAGGTACAGGAAGGGTATTTCCAGTTTTAGCTCTAGTTGCAATATTTTGACCAACAGAAAACGATTCTGAAATATTAATAATGAATTCATATTAATATATTAGGTTTAACACATCTTGTTATCTCATTAGCTTGTAAATTACTATCTTGTTTTTCGAAAATGAATAAAAAGTTCCCTAAAAGTTAATGGCTGGTGATTTTGATGTGAATGATTTCAAACAGGAGAATCCTTTACAAAATCTATAGTTTCGTGGTTGACGCAACAGTGATGAAAATAATTTTTTTTTTCAAAAAAATCACATAAAAATGGAATAACTATTTTTACTTATGTGTTTTTAAATATTATAATGTAGTAATGCAAATATAATCCCCGAATAAGAAATTATTACCAAACAGAGAAATAAACTTGGAAAAATTAATTTTGCTTCAAGTATAAAGAAAGCATGTTTATATTTTTGTAAGAATTGCTTTTTCCCCTTAAAGTATTCATTTTTTCATTCACCAGGTTAATAACTTTAAAGAATAAAAAGGAAAAACCGATTTTTTATTAAAAAATTTAGTTTAAAAGGGGAATGATTCTTTATAGTTTTAGTTTTACTTAATAAAAAATAAAAATAAATTAGTTTAGTCGAATTATTCACCAATAAATTTACTACAATGCTCATTTAAAGTAGATATATATAAGGATCCGTGAACTTTAATATTGTAAACATTTAAGAGCTCTATAAATTCATTCGATCGGCAGTTATCTTTATTTCCTTACGCATTCTTTGACTAATATTTTTATTTTAGAGTTCCCATTTCCAGTATTTATTGATATTATTACTAATTTAGGTTTGATAAAACGATTCTAATTAGCTTAATAATATCTGCAGAATTTATTTCACATTTTATAACTTTTAAAAAAAATAATATTTGTTCAGTGACCTTACAAATGAAAACATTATTAAAAAAATTCGCATCAATTTATGATGAAATAGGACAATTATACATCTTGATAACCAACTTATTTAAATGGGAAATATAGTTAAATCCTTTAACTTGTTTCAGAGCTGTGATTCATGAGATTGATTCTAATGAAAGTGGATATAATATCATATTAGAAACAGCATCAAATTAACAACAATATTTGTTAAAATTACATGATAAAGACCGGAATGAATTTTTCATAAATTCTGATCTTGTAAAAGGTATTAAATATTTTCTTATTTTCTGATGATGTTCTTCCATTGTGATCCAGAATACGTTCGGATTTTTTGGCTTTCATTTTCACGCGAGCTTCATGAAATAAAATTCTATAATTTTTGTTTCCGTTTTAATTTTCAAGACTTGTGCATTTCGCTAATATTAATGTTGTTTCCGAGTATTTCTAATTTTAATGGTGCGATACGCGTGCTACGTGTTATATATCTCTACCATTGATGCTAGGTCCAAAACAAATTACGACGCATTAACGCAACTATAAACTTAAATTAAATAAATAGCATGTTATTTGACTCTTTATATTTAAAGTTAAATAAAGCTAAAAATTAATTATTATTATTTTTCTATATTAAAGGATAAATGAATAATAATATTTAGGAGATTTTTTTTATTTATTTTAATATAGTTTACACGTGTTCTCTGGTCTTTGGTTCTAAATCTTTGTATTTAACACATTTATTTGCAAAACACGAATTGAATTAATGTGTTTTATAGGAGTAATAAAAATGATAAATATATCGTAGATTTCAAGACTTTTCATCACGATAGAGAACAAAAATTAAATGATAAATGCCTTAATTCTTTCTGTTTCTCAAAAGAATTTGAAGTTTTTGTGACTGTAATAATTTTCTCTGATTGTGTCAACAGCGAAGCTTTTAATTTTTACTGTCTTCGCATTTTATCTAGAATATATTAATGATATATTTTGTTTTGATTAAATATATGTGTGCAGACTCGATATTAATAAAAAGGGGTTTCAAGAATTAAGGAGATTCTTCTAGTTTCAGCACGGAAATAATGTACTGTTATATTTTTAACGTAGGTAGAAACGTATTGCAAAAAACAAAACTATGTATCGGAAGAGCAAATGCATTTTATTTTAATGTTTTGAGCAATACAAGATTTTATTGCTCAGATTATACAAATTACGTGAACAATACAAGATTTCATGCCTTTTTAAAGAAATTTTGTAGGCAGAATAGTTTGATTCTTACCTGAATTATTTTGGAGTAGAAAGCTCACCAAATTACTGTAAACAAAAACTAGTAAATGCTAGCTAGTTTTATCTTGTTGGTACTTTGAAAGTAAAACTTTACTGCCCGTAAACATATCATAAAAAATTTTAAAATTAATAATGTCACCTTATATGGGTATGGATGGAGTGTGTTCGATAAAAAAAAAATGCTTAGAATTCAAAGTTGCAGTCGAAAATATTATGAGTCGATTTCTTGTAATTCTAAATATTAAAACCTAGAAAAAGTATGCTATGATATATTGCAAACAGAATTTAATTCATAAATTAATGATACATAAAAAACGAGTGATTAGTCATGTGTTTATAGTTATCAAATTAAAATGTTTATTACTGATTATTTTTTCACATCAAAAATTAATGTGAATGGCTCTAAGCTGTATGGATTACATTATTTTCCGTTCATATAAATTAAACTGGCATATAAAAGGGAAATTTTTACTTGATGAAAACATGTTTCCAAAAATAAGACTATTATTATCATTTTGTAGCAATAGAGGTGTTTGTAACAATAAAGTGTCATATTTCAAGTAATAAGTAAAGCAGTTGAGCATATGGAGCCGATGAAACAACAACTGAGAGACTGAAAACAATGCCTCCATCTCAGCTGCGGGTACAGTTTTTGAGATTTCTAAGTTAGAAGTTAAAGTTTATCTAAGACATGTAATTTTGCCTTTACAAATTTTAACATGATTCGCAGATTTTGAAATTTCAGACAGTGCACCTGTTTATAAAGTGAATATAGAAGGTGCTTACGCAATTTTGAAA
>JAPMOQ010006612.1:2090502-2103971 GCA_026543055.1 Argiope trifasciata
TAGTAACTTCATTCTAAAATATTCTATTATTTCCTGATCCGATTCCATTTCTCTACTTAATTAATTCAAGAAATGCTTTGTAAAGTTCTTTGGTCAGCGATTCTCACGGTGAGAGTGAACGATAAAGATTGTTGACTTAACAAATACTTTTTTTAAAAAGTCCCTGTGTTTCCCTTATCATGTGATCGACGTGTGTCAGAAATCACTGTAAGAATCTTGATGATATATCGGCAGTATAAACAATATTTTCCCTATCAAGATATGTTATATAAAATGAGGGAAAATTAACTTCTACGATTATCGTCACATCTGCTTGCCCGCGCTGTTTGTAAATATGCTGCCTGCCTCCGAAGAAAAAATAAAGCTAACTTCAAAATAAAAAGTTTCAAGTCTTCTTCATTATCTTCGAACCTGCCATCTCTTCTAAAATTTTAAATTATTACATATTATTTAGTCGACAAGGATGGTTTCCAGTGCAAAATTATCAAATTAATTAAAAGAATTAAATCGAATGTGCGGGAAACGAAATGAATGACGCAATAGCTGCTCCGTTCCGTGGCGAAGCTCCTTCTACGCCGTCCTCCTTCCTGCTGCCTCCGGCTACTGTGTTCCACGCCAGCCGTAGTCCAGGGTCCTGCTCTTCATATATTGTGCTCCTTATCATCAAGTACCAACCTCCGCCATGATTCATCCAGTTTTTCAGCATATGACTTCTGTATTACATTATCATCCTAATATAAAAATCAACTTCCGTCACCAGCTTTACTCGCCAGGGGTCTCCAGTTCTAAATTGAGTCAACCAGATTTCGAAAATATCATTTGTGTGCATTATCATCTCAAAATAAAAATCATCTGTCAAAGCCTCTTCATGAGTAGAGTGTTCAAAATTCCTTTTGTGAATTATCAAAATGGCTAATTTTCCAAAAAGGATAATTCATCAAAAAAGTGATTTGTGTGTAAAAAAATTAAAAAAGTCTCCATTCCCAATTGAATCAGTTGATGCAAGTTAATAAGTGAATTTGAGCAAAATATTATTATTCCTTACAGAATTGCAATACTTATATTTTTGTATTTTTGATTTTATTTTAAATTGCACTTTTTCAATAACCATATAATTCCAAATTGTTTTATAATATTGGTTAAAATGTTGAATTTTTATTCTTTTATATGCATTCTATATTTTAAATTTTATTCATAATTTTGTTATGTTTTTGTATAGAGACATTGTGAATAATGAAAAATTACATGCCAAGATTCTTATGTACTTAATAAATAATGGCACGTGATAATAAAATAAATGCAGTAAATGCCTGCAGGGAAATTGATACACCCCTGACAGCCATTAAGCTACCACCTATTATCATAGTGTCAACATACACATTTACTAATACAAATAATTTTTATATTATTACTTCAAAAACCATTTTATCACAAAAGTATTTAGAGTCTTGTGATTGTTACATCCGTTCACAAGAGTTTTGTTTGAAATCTTTAAATCATTATATATATATATATATATATATATATATATATAATGGCGTTAGATAATATTTGGTCAAAAAAGAAGGTATATATTGTAAGAATAACTTCAATAAATACAATATTATAAAACAAAAATATTTGAAACAAATGAAGGATTTTGTAAGCTCCGTATTCACTAACATGACTTTTTTTCAGATACGTTAATAAGTTATTCAAGATTAAACTTGAAAGATGGACTTGAAAAATGGAAACCAATATTGAGTTACATACGAAAACACAACACCACAGCACTTCTTCCAATAATCAATATAACTTTATGTTTTTGTATTAAATACTTTGAGTTATTGGAGCTTTGATGTTTAATTATAAATTTTTTGGGCCAGGGATGTGTAAACTCTCTTTTAAAAAGAACAAAGGAAAAGAAAAAGTAATTTGGGCGTGTGTATATAATTTAATACAAAGATGAATAAGAAATTATTATTTTAATTTTTTTAAATTAACGCGATAAGTGAAACTGTGAAAGTATTTTTAAATGTCCTCCCTCCGAAATCTTCCCATAACTGTAATATGCCTATTATACTATTATTTTAAATGATTACATCCTTGTATTAAAATCTGCTGCTGGACAGCTAGAGCCTCGTTGTGGAAATGATCAGTCAATTACCTATTTTAAAGGCAGATATTGTTACTTACCGACAGACCTGCATTCTGGGCAATCGTGGGCGAAGATACATTGATCTGCATGTTTTTGAGCTACTGAAGCCAATTCTTCATCCCATACCTATGAAAAAAAGAGACAAAGCTTAAAACATCCTCATATATGTTAAATAAAAATAAAACAGCGAGAAGGAAGTTACTTATAAAGAACGTAGCCTTATTTCAGTTTATTAATAATAAATAATTATCTGAAACAGATATAAATTCATTCTAAATCAGTATATATAATCCCCCATCGCTGTCTATAAAATTGGGCAGAGTTAAAAATATTCCCGTCCTTTTTGTTTGCGTCATTATCGGATGAGAATTTCCAGTGTATCGGCGTTTATTTTTCTCCTGTTAAAGGATTACTGTTTGTTTCAATCCAATTTTAGCGATTAGTTTTGATGTGAGCGTAAACATTATGGATACAAAAGATCTTACTGAGGGAAAAAAACTTCTATTGTTATAATGTATGTATACTTCTAAAGTGTACTGCAAATTGTATGCATGATTTTTTTTCATTTCTGAAACTCTGTTAATGTACAAGAAATTTTTTACTAGAACTTTCATTAGTTAATCTGTGACAATTAGTTACGAGATATTGTAAGTGAGATAGCAATCCTTCTAAAGGAGCAGAGTTTCTAGTAAAATATGAGAAATAAGTACTCATTTTTTAATACTGACTGCCAAGCTCATTTTTACAAAATCAATCTAAAAGTCGTGTTATTTAGAGGTTAGAAGCTGACATGTCATTAAAATAATATTTAAATATCCAATGAAAATGAAGAGGATAAAAATTGCATAGTCCTTATCTTGTTTTAATTTGTACCAGCGGGTGACCGAGCTGCACTCGGAGAAAATAGGTATCGAAGCTAACTCGAAGATTTAAATTTTCAATTGGGATTTATCAAAACAATACATGCCATAAGAAAATTTGTGAAACCATTGGTGAAAAGATAACCGATGAAAGTGCACCATTGTAAACTATTCTAAACAAAGTTAGAGTTTGGAAAGGGAACTATTCTATACAAAGGTAAAGTAAAGGTAAAGATTGAAGTGTGTTGAAGTTCAATATTTTTGACAAATTTATTTAGAAAAACCAAACATATATACTTACATAAGAAATATATTATAAACCTATAACATCATAAACATAAAACTTTATTAGTTCGCCATATTGGCTATAGATGGCAGCACAGCACGTTACCGCTTGAAAATTTAAGTAGCCATTATGGCGAACTAATAAAGTTTGAAAATACCCTATCTGTAACTCCGAACTGCTCCACCGTAGCGCTTCAAAACCGGCGCCAATCGATTCCTCGGGGCCAAAAACCCCAGACCCCCAAGTTTACCGGAGTTTATTAATTCTGGGGCGATTTTCGACTTGGCAACCATTCCTTGTATTATAGTATTAGATTAAATTAAAGTTATCATACATCATTCTTAAGAAGTAAGCATGCAAATAATTTAAGAATTGAGATAATTATTTCTTAATAATATAAAGTCCTTGTTAAATATGAGAGTTATTACTTGCTAAACATAATTAGGTTTGTAAGCATTTTCAAAGTGGCAGAAAAGTTTGTAAACATGTTAATTTCATAGCTCTACAATTTTAGGTAAGTGTGAATTCTTTAGATAATTTGATGTTACTACTTCTCTAACTCACTTCGGTTACTAACTTCTCTTTATGACTTGATTACGTAAAATAAATAAATTCTATATAATAATAAAAAAATAAATTCGCCGCTAAGCTAAGCAACACTTTAATTCAGGAATATCGCTCCTACAAATTGGTAAGTAATAAAAGCTTTAAATTACAAATACATGAATTATAAATACATGTGTAAATCCAATTTTCAGGCACAGAAACCCTCTGTACTTTTGCGCATGCTCTAATCCAGTTTCATTTCGCCAAAAGAGATTAAGATAAAATAGAAAGGAAATTACGTTTATTTTCCATCCCGCAATGTATAGAAATATAAACCAAGTTTCGAATTAAAACAAAATAGTACGATTTAAAAAGAAAATAAATATCAACAGCGGAATAAATAGCTAAAAGAATAATGCTCCTCGAAAAGAGATTTAGAAAAATACTTTCCTTATTGGTTATATATTGCTCCTTTTGAGAAATAAAATAGTTCTCTAGTTATAGGCGTGTTATGAAACGAATAGTATTTGTTCTGATCTGTTTCTTTAATTGAAACAGCTTTTTATTATTAAAATTCTATTTGTAACTTCATGCTTTTAATCGATTTTGTTTATACATATTAAGATAGCAAATATTACTAAATTGTATACAAATCAGGGTCTATACTGGATACACTCGCCAATTCTCACAAATCATATAATTCGGGATATCTATGAACTGGTCCTGCCTTTCATAGAGGGAATTATCTGAGTTCTCATCTAATAACTCATGGATGCCCAACAATAGAAATACAAACATGGCGAAGAAAAAAATTGGAAAGATCACTGTTGCACCTGAATAGTATTGATAGAAATGCAAAATCTATTCATAGAACATATATCAACTTAAACAATGGGATTTATAATTTAGTTAAATAATGATCATAAAACATACAGCTTTTTTATTTCATTTCTGCTTGAAATATTTTAAATTTCGAAATTTGTTATAATAATGGAATGTACTTATAATGCTTTGTATTATAGTAGAGAATTTTATGATAGAAAATAATATAATCAGAGAAAATAGGTCATAACCCTGCTAATGTATAATTTAGCATGGCTATATTAATAAGTTTAGTGCATAATTTAGCAGGGCTATACAACTAGCTTAACTCATAATTTAGCATAGTTATAAATCAGCTAGTTTTTCATATCTTATTAGAGGTATCTGAAATTAAAAGAAAAACCTATATTATAGAAGCAAGAGAATTCCTTGTATTGAATTTCGGGTTTTATCTCTAGTAATATTATTTTTAAATTTATTTAAGTTCGAATATTTTGGAAAAATCAAATGCATATGACTTCAGTATTACTCTCATTTTCATAACAGAAGTTTATGGGGATTTCATTTAAATGTAATTTGATTTCAGTTTCATCAGTGGTTACAAAGAAAACTTAGCTAAAAATTTGACTTCAACTTAATTAATTTTATGTAAAATTTAAATTTTCTAATTTAAATACAAAATAAAATAAATGTATTGACATTTACGCATAGAAATGATAGTTCCATTTTGAAATGAATAAATTTAATTCTTTTTGAAGTCAAATAATATTGTTAGGATCAGTGAAAATGTATTAATCAAACTTCACTCTAGTAAAATTCCTACTGACTCACATAGCCTTTGAATACAAAAAAAACTATCTTAACATGTCATTAACTGTTCAATTAATTGCACATTTAGGTAATCTTGTCTGAGTCTGAGTGTTAAAAAATAATGGTCAAAATTTTATAATGATAAAATCAAATGATCACGAGCAATTCAGATCTCATTGAGAAACATAATTGTAAGAATTCTACTTTAGTTTCCTCAATTTTAATTTTGCGTAGTTTACATTTTTTTAAACATCAAATATAAATGAAAATGGAATGCATTGTCGTTTATTCAAGAAAAATTTCGAAGTACGATTATATTTTTAGATAAGTAAATTTTTTTGTAACTCAAATGATGCTATTAATCATAAATTTCAATCAAAATCAATTCATTTTATTATTGACTCACGAGAAATTCTTACTGACTCACAAAGCATTCGAAAAAAAGTAAGAATGTCTTAACGTGTTATTAACTTTGAAGTTAATGATACATTAAAGCATTCTTGCTTAAGTTCATTGTTAAAAGATAATGGATAGAGGTTTACAAGGCATAAAGCCAAATAATAATGAGCAAGAAGTTTCTTTGAATACCGAAAGTCGTTGGAATGGACAGTAGCTTTTACTTGTCACTAAATAATGAAAAACGCACGCAGGTGGTCGTTCTTCAAGTAAAAGAGTGACAGCTCTCAGCCTGAATAGAACATAACCACTCTTGCTACCTACGATAAATAGATTATCTAAAAGAGATTTGAGCTCTTATTTTTTGATACAAAAGTCTTCCACGACGAGTAGGTGAACAAAAAAGGCAAATGAATTTTTTTCTTGATATATTGCATCTGATCTTCCCTTGGGGTTTTTTTTGTACGGTTTTCCAAGGGAATGATCAAAGAAGTAAAATGTTTAGAATAACCATGACTCATTAATCGGCAATTTGGTTGATTAAGTAATGGGTCATGGTCGCTGGGTGTGATTCAGGCTATGAACGACTTGCGTTGGGAACACGACCTCTTCGCACATTATAGCCGGTTCATACTGGAGCTAACTCAGATGATCCTAACACAATTAGGCCGGAACTGGCAATGGATTTGGAAATGACATCGGAAGAGTGAAGAGGCCACCGTAGCAAAGTTTCCAGCATAATTAATCAATGCCTCCAACCGCAATATTTCAGTCAAGGGTACAAATTGCAGTTGTTAGAAAAGGAATTAATAAAAAAGGAAGAACAACACAAAATTGGACTTGAAGTGACTGTAGAAGACTATAATAAGTCATTAGCATTTTCAGAAACTTATTTCTTAATGGATGAAGTATTTATTAGAAAGCTGATAAATAAAACTTGAAGTCTCTATATTAATTGATTATGATAGATAATTTTTTTAAGAATGAAAATTCATTATTTTTTATTTCGATTCTCGAGGTCTCATCTTTTTTTTTATTAAAGATCAGATTGCCACGAAATATGAATAAGCTTACATATGGATATTTATTAAGAAGTGATCAAGATTTTCTTGTTACAATGGATTTCCAAATGCAAAAATAATCCACCATTATTCATCATGGCTGGATTATATTGGAGGTAACTTATACAAGCAAAGCTGAATCGGAGCTGGATTGTATTTGAAAATGGTAACAGAAGAATGAAACGATTAACAAAGCAAAATGTGTAGGATAATTAATCAATCGGTAAATGTCTCCAACCGCAGTATTTCAGTCAAGGTTCAGTCAGCAGTTGTAACATGAAAAATAAAAATAAAAAAATAAAAAACTTCTCCCAATTTGATTTGGATTAATTGTAGAAGTTTACAATACGTTATTAGGGATTCCAAAAATTACTTTAATGTTTCATACACTTACCATAATGTTTGTTAGAAACAGATATTTCAATATAATTATTTATAATGATTTGCTTTCTAAAAATTACCATTAATTGAGTCCACTTCTATTCCATTCGTCATTTTCAAGATAAGAATGGTACAAAACTTGAATAACTGCATATTGACTCCAATAAATTAGTTAATATTTTTTCGTTGCAATAAATGTGTGAATTAAGGAGTAATTACCTATATCAAGAAACAAGTAATATTGCATATGGTGATAATATGCTATAATGTTTTGATAAATCTATGTGTTGATCATTCACTTTGGGGCATAATTTAATTTCAGAATATAATTATGATACTACATAATTTAAATAAATATCAATGGAACTATTATATTTAATTTGTATTTTATAGATTCGAGAGATAGCGGAATTCCACAAAAGGATACTATAATAAAAATCTCGAAAGGAAACTTTGAATTCTAAATAAGTATTTTGGATTTCTAGAATGTGCCAATTTGTATCTTCTAATGGAATGAACAAAAAATAGCCTATATATTGAAGATAATATTAAAAGTGAATCATACATTCCAAACTTCAGGATGTGAAGTCCGCCTGAAATGTGGTATTTAAGCAATAATAAAGATATATCAATAGATCTAAAACCTATGTATTTTCAAAACTCAAAGAAGTTCTTCAGTATTTTTGATGTTTATATATCTTAACGATCAGGCAGTCAAAAATTAATAATTTTATAAAGTCGACAGTCTTTATTGCTTTCCACTCTCATTAATTTCGCTAAGTTATATAATTTAATCACGAATCATAATCACAATTTCTTGAATTAGACTTTTTATAATTAACGAGGAAATTCTTCGAATATAATTTTTAGTCGTGAATTTTCAACGTATTTCATTCTCTTTTGGAAAAAGGAGAATGAAATACAGACCATTTCAAAAAAAAAAAAATTATATTTCCCAATAAATAAATAAAAAATCGTAACAAAAATATAAAATTTATGAATTTAAAAATAGTCGAATAATATTAACCTTTATCAAATGTAATTAATCAGGTTCCTCTATGTTTTTTAAGGCATATTAGTTTTTACAGCATTTATAAGCACCGATGTTTGCTTCAATAACATTGACTTACGAAGTACTGGATGATTTTGAACCAGAATAGAAAAAAAATATATAAAATGTACTTTATTAATAAGATACAAAATTTTTTAAAAACTCGAAGATAAATCATAATCTTGTTGATTAAGCTGAAATTGCAGTGAAATATGAAACTAAACTGACAAGTTAAAAGAGGGGGGGGGGGTCACATGATATACAGTGTCGAGGGTCGGAATAATTTTAAATCAGCTACTGTTCACATGTCAAATAAGAAAGCGAAGTCCTTATTTCCTGATAGGAATTGCACATGAAAACATACTCCAATCTCTTTTTCCAGAAAAACAGCTTAGAAAATTCTTGACTTTTTTTTTCTTTCAAATTCTATGTTGACACAGTTTAAAATTTGACCAGTAAGTTTTGCTCATGATATGCAAAATGATTTCATCTATTAATATTGATTGATTATGATGGATGATGGCATCCCTTTATTCATCTAACAAGACCAGTCCTTTTTCTGCTTCGAAGTCATGCAGTGATTTGATGGAATAACAAGAACACGCCTGTTTTATTGAGGCTACCACTTAACAAGGCAATCTTGTAAAACTTAAGTCATGTTTTTGCATTTTAAAGCGCAAAATTGAGATGTTAGCCAACAAGTAACTAAGATGTTATGTTTCCCGCTACTTAAATTTTAGTTTATCGAATCCATCAAAATTTGCGTGGAAAAAAATGAATGATTACACTCGAGGTTAACTCCCCCAAAATGATGAAATAATATGAATTTAAGACACGCGCGTTTGTTGTTTCTTCATTAAAATACTAACGAAGTAAGCAAAAATGCTCAAATAAAATTGTGATTTGAAGAGAGTTATTTAAAGAAATTAGTGAATTAGAGAAAAATGGTTTGTTAAGTTCAGAAGAAAACCTTTTGTCAAGCTTACATGAAATAATAATGTTCATCTTCTGAAACACACTGTGAGAAACGATGAGAAAATACTGGAATGATTAAAAAATTCGTCTTCAAGAGTATAATGAATTCCTATAATAGGCTTTCTTCAGTCCTAACGAAAAATGGAATTATGTTTATATATCTGTGATCATGAAAAATAAAAAGATAAATAACTAGACGAATTTTGGCAAACATTGTGGGGTTATTCAAAAAATAGCAAATCTTTACCAAATTTTGACAAATCCGCCAAAATCAAAAATATCTTTCAATTCATCTACGCATGTGAACGTGACAACTAAAAAAAACTAAAGGGATCGGATGGCTCAAACTCGTTACATAATTTCATCACCTTTAGATAACTTTACCAATATATAGCGTGAAATTGAATATCACTTAGATGGGGGTATTGAGAGAACCTTAGAATCACACATCAAAAATTAAAAATCAAGGAAAAAAAAAATCAACATTTGTCAAGAACCCTGTATACAAACTGTTTTAAATATATATTGGCGATATAAAAAAAAAACTTTACCAACTTCCAACTAGGTCAGGCGTACATAACAGATTTTTTGAGTTTCCGACCCTTTGAAAATATAAAAATGGGTCAGAAACTCAAAAAGTCTGCTACAGAAACATTTTGTCTGAGAATTAAGTAAAAATTAAAATGGCTCTCCATATAAAATGCACAATTCTTATTAAATGAAACGCAGATTAACAGCAGAGCAATAACTCAGTTACCTGAACAACATAGCAATTTGTACATAGCATAAAAACATGATAACAGCTGTTAAGACACAAAATCAACAGGTTCTTACAACTTCCAAAACACTGAAAATAAGTTTTCAATGAACTTGCCATCTGCAGCGATATTCAATTAGTATGTTGATTTTTTATATAATTGGATTGCTGTGTAACTTTGAATTCTATTAAATATCTGTTGTACATTTTATGTGGCGCTTCCTTTCGTTTTACTTAATTCACTGGCAAAAAGCTTTGCAACAATCCTCCACCTTAATGTTTCCAGCTCCCTATTATGTTGTAAATTTTTTGCTTCCGTAAGTCTAACCAATACTCAAAATTTGTAAAAATGATATTTTGAGACAAACTGTGCAGGATTATTTAGATGAAGTTTTTCGTACTCTTGGTCCTAGTTGAAGCTACTGAACAAGCAAGAGGAGCTCATTTCGGTTTAAATCGCTGATAGCTTTCTGTCAGTGGGCTTGTAAAGTGCCATATGTAACACCAACAACAGATTAAATGCCTGTGGCTCTTTCTGCCGGGACAGCTGAAATTATCACTGATTTCAGTAGTCATAGATTAATAAAAAGAAGTGGATAAAAATTAATTATTTATATATACACACCATCTGCATCATGTTTGCTGCTGGAGGTTGGTTATTTGTTCTTTCATAACCCTGTGCTACTATACTCCTGAGGTAATTGTGCTTCCAAACGATGTAGTCCTTTTCCGGTTGACTGATACCCCGTGAGTAGATGGTGCATCTTGGATTTGGTGGTCGGCAAGCAGTATGCTGATAGCTATACCGCTGATAAATGAGAGGACATCCCCCTTGGTAAAAAGGGGATCGAGCTCGACTGTGCACTTCGTAAAAGAGTGGAGCCAGTACTATCGCACTGCATAACAGCAAGAGATGATTCATTTGATAGGGTAAGTTCGAAGAGCCGGATATCTGTAAAAAGAAATGAAAGTTTTCTTAATAAACACATATTGGAGGAGAAACGGCCGAATAAGTATGGTGTAAATCAAAAATTTTTGTAAATATCTTCATAGTAATTGTTTATTTTAAAGGTTACGTCAACATCTTTTCTAAATATCGTTAAAATTTCAGAAATTGTAAGTTTATTTTTCATTTACATATTTGTAATTAGATACTTTGAGTTTAATTAGAGCATTTTATGCGTCTGATGGTAATTGATTCATGTCTGTGATTCATATCTATCAAATTTTACTATCCATTTTTTATTATAATTGATTGTAGTGATAGGCTTATCTAATTAAATCAAAAATATGAATAACGGATGTGATTTGTTAAGGTAACCATGTTTTCTTAATAACCCCAAACAAGTCAATTTCAAATTTAATACTCAGAATTATTTCAGATTTTATTTATATGTAAATAGTTCACAAGAGAAAATTCTAATTAGGTTAAACTTTTTAATTCGTCTTCAATAAAAATAAAATAAAACTGAATTCTTCTTTTCTGTGCTTGCTGTATATTTAAGAAGATCAAAAATCCTAGGTTGTTTGCAAAACTGCTGATTTTTTATTCTTTATCCCTGCCAGAAAAATTATTCTGAATTGAAAAGTGAAGTTCAGTTTAATGTATTGGATTTTCTTTTTTATACCGTATTAGTAAATAGATCATATTAAAGAATCTACAGCTTTTAAATTTTTTTAAAGAGAACTTTTGGAAAATGTCTTCTTTCCAATATTTATAAAACTAGAATACATAAGGTCTTAATATGACTCATATAAATAAAAGTTCGATGAAAAATAGTCAAAGATTTTATTTATATCCCTTTAACCTATTCCATTTTATTTTATTTTATTGAACAATTTTACAATTACTTATTGTTTCTTCGAACTTTTGCCTAATGTATGTGTAAACTTCTTACTACATTTTTCGCACTTTCATTAAAAATTGTTCATTTTCGGACGAAGAAATGAAAAATGAACTTTAATTCTAGAAGATAAAATATTTCTCAACATTGCGATAGAATTTATCTATTATCCATTATCTATTTTCACCATACTTCCAACCCAAAACATGAAGTCTTACTACACCAACATGATTCTTGTGTGAAATTCAATTCCATACATAAGTTTGTTACGAAACATTTCCTAACTCAGTAAAATTGAATCCTTTTCTCTCACACATTGTTATAAAGTGATAGCATATTGTTCCTTACGTAATCTTCTTTACATAATAATTGGACATCTATATTTTAGAGGTAACTATACTAATTATTCCACTTTTACCAACAGCGATAACAATGCCCGGAGGTTATGAGTCTTTGAGGTCACGAACTCCATCGAACCACGGCACACCTTTGCATCCCATGCGAAAGAAAAATAAAAATATGCAGCGTAGAATTATTAATTCTTATAGTAATTTTAAGAATGAATCTGTGATTCCGGGGGTATAATTATAGATGATCTGAATAGCATATTTTTCATGCGAAGAATGCTAAACTTCAACGTAATTTCCCTAACAATAACCGAAATATATAAAAGAAAAGGCTAAATTCGAGATTTGACCTTTAAATCTCACAATAAAGAAAGGACGCATTACCGCCAATGAAATAAGACCTATATATATATTCATTTGTTACAACATAATCCTTCAGATTCCTTTCAAACTCAAAAGATTTTTCAAGTTCCTTTTGATTTCTATTACGGAAAGCATCAAACTCGACAGTCATTTTTTTTCCTGACATGAGTTTAGCATAACAAATACTTCATTTAGGAATAAAAGAATTCAGTGAACGCAAAAGCACTATTAATTACCATCAAAACACTTTGTGCAGAAAGCGATTAAATTACTTTCCGCATGTGTTATAATTCTGCCTTTTTTTTCAAGGCTACAAAGAAAGCTAGACAATACTCAATCTCATTTGAAGTTCACTCACTCCAGCTGAAAAAGACCTTCAACTAGTTTAATGAACCCAGATATAACGTACTGCTTCTGTCTAATTTTTTTTAATGAAATGAAAAGCAAATACAGTTATTTATTTATTATTTTATATCTGATTTCCACATTCTGAAGACGTAATAAATATCCACGTTTCTATTTCAGGAATTTGTTACGTCGTGATTTTGGGTTTTAATTTATAAAAGATGGGAGCATAATGGTTAGAGAAGTAAAATGTTTGATTTTATAGCTTCAAAAAAGAAAGAAAGTCGTATCAAAACGTTCTGTTATTTATGACGCATACAATCCCTACCATTTTAATTAATAAAGGTGATATCTTATTTCAAGTTTAGTTGTCATTATGACAGATATGTGATAAATTTAGTTTATTACAAATTTATTATTTTCTTGTATATGATATATACAGAGAGGAAATGTAATCGAGTAGATAGTAACTAAATATTGAGAGTATG
>JAPMOQ010006612.1:2103981-2144948 GCA_026543055.1 Argiope trifasciata
AGTATGAGTATCCAGGTTTCAAACCTCCTTTGATACTAATAATATTCGATATAAATATTATTGGCATTATATCTGCAAGTATATGAACACAACTCAAACGCTCAATACACAAGACTAAAAAAATAATTATTGTAGCTTTAATATCAAAACTATTGACTTCCAATACATTTTGTCAAAAATGTCTACAGTAAGTGTATTTGCCTGCACATACGTATTTATACGAAAATGAGAATTTATAAAAGCGACAAACTAGATGGATAGCATTTTTCAAATGGGTTTTATCATTACATTTAGCAATCTTTATGAGATTTTAGTTAAAATTAGCCATTGGGTTGTCCTTGTAATCGTACATGCATGAATATAATACAATAAAAACACAATAAATTTTCAAAATCATATTCGATATGCTGTCTTGATTCCAAAATTATATATCTGTATCAAATTCCGGATACCATCAATCTAAAGGAATCATATTCGATATGCTATCTGGATTCCAAAATTATAGATCTGCATCAAATTTTTGAGAGAACAGTTAAAAAGTGATAGCTTGATTTTTTCCCCTATGTTATAACACTTGTCATGTTGTGTAAGTACATTAGAAAATCAAAGGGAGAACATTCTATTGCAATACTTTTTCATGAAGGTAAGAAATAATACTATTATCGATGAAATCTTAATATCATATTTCAAAAAATGCAATGTGGCGAATCATAACTCTCAGTCGAACAGTCTTAATCCATTAAAAAATTTATATGCTAAAACCAAAATAAATTTAAGAGTATTTTGTATAATAAAAGTTTATAAACATGCTTGATTTCATAGCTCTCTTTCGTTGATAATATATACAGAAGTGAATTTTAAGCCAACAGCAAGTGGTGAGTTATATCACTGCCTCTCCAACCCGCCCGAAGGCACACGGACAATAAATACTGAATGACCGGACAGCTGTAATAGTAACACTGAAGTGAACTCTGATTGCCAGTTCATGCCAGAATCCTAAGGACCACCACCGGCCACGGTATAGCCCTTCTCTATGGAAGTACGTCCTGTAATTGACGGTAGGAACCAGACCCCCACCTTTTCGTGCTCCTTCCAGGATGGCGAGATCCAATCACCATGCCAAATGCATCTCATCCTCATTTCAAGATGCCCCCGGAGGGTAATCATTAGTGGTATGTGAACGCTCTTTGCTTTCAACTAATTGTGAACATGAGTTGCCGATGACCATTCATTAAATGAAGCATTTATGGATATTCTGTGCAATAATTTTTATTTATTTATTATAAAGAATTTCATTTCATAGGTCTCTTTCCGTAATTTTATATACAGAAACTAATATCAAGTCATTCAATGAAGATGCGTGATCTCTCGTCATTTTTAACGAAATATGAACATACGTTACCACTGACTGCATATTAAATGCAAACTTTATGGATATTCTACTCATTAAATAACTATGGATATTCTAAATAATTTATGATGAAAGTTGTATAATTTCATAGCACTCTTTCTTGTAACATCATGCTCAAAAATAAACACGATTTATTTATTGATGAGGTAAGCTCTTGTCATTTTAAACTAAGTATCTGTATCAGTAATCATTGCCTGTACATTAAGAGCAGCATTAAAATTTCTGCAAAAAACATCAAATCTATAAAAATAATTCTCTTTAAGAATAAATTGAGCACACTTTTTACTATTTTTAATTCTTTATTGATTTAAAAGTAAATCCTCAATAACTGTAAGAAAAAATAAATAAAAACGTACACAAAATTATTTCACCCATAAATTTAAATTAATAAACAAAATTTCATTATCATCTTTTAAAAGAGGTCAGTGTCAAAACCATTTAATAGGTTTTTTTTTTTTTTTGCCGAAATTATGCTTTTTGACGTTTTTAGTAACTTTTAATTGACCGTTTTTTTTAATTACTTGCCTGAAGAAGAAAAAAAAGGAAAAGAAATATTAACATCTTTACAGCCAAAAGCTTAATACCAGTATTTAAATGCATTTAAAAAAATGTAAATGAGATTTTCAAATAATAACTTTCTTTTTTTCGCCACAGAATATCCCCTAACTTGGAATCTCCAGGATATCCTGTCGGTTGAAAGGATATACGTGAGTAATATTTTTAGGGAAGAAAATTTAGTGTACATAGAAAAGGTAATTATGTACAATGTTATGATGATGAAGGGATGTTCGGTGGGTAGTATGAGTAGATGAAATCTGCTGAAATTATTTTCTGGAGAAGAGCTTGTTTGAGAGGAAAATTTATACAAGGCTTGGATCTGGGGAGATCAATTCCTCGTTGTCTTGTAGGATTTCTAATTTTGGCCTTGGACATCTTGTTTCTCATAACGTTAATCTATCAGATATTTTCTAGGTCGTGGGTCGGTTTTTTTTTATGGGAAGATGTGGTGAGACAGCAGCTAGTGGCATAATGAAGGGAATCGTCTACTTCACCGCAGCCACATTGATACGATCCTTTAAGATTGAAAAGCTTGAAATACGAAGGGAAAGGGCCATGACCAATTGTAAAGCTGTTAGGCCTGTTCCAAGATGATGGGTTAAAGGAAACTTTGGCAATAATTTGATAGATGGTTTTGCCAGTTGAGCCATTGTCCATTCTTCTTGTCATCTCTGTAGGCTTAATTTATTTATAATACTTTTAAGATGACTTCTAAAAGCTGGACATCGAACGAGTGTACCAATAAAAATCACCTGTTTGGTTAAGGAATCTGCAGCCTATTTCCGTTGTGGCCCACATGTGCTTTAACTCATTCGAACTTAATAGAAGGTGGGCGGAGCAGAATGGCTTGAATAAATAATACGAATTAATCAATAAATAATAAAAATTCTGAAATAAGCAAAATTCTGAATAAGCCATCTTCATTTAATTTATGGCTCATCATTCAAAACTTTCATATCATGTTAAAATTAATAAATTGAGCTCACTAACTCGAATTATTCAGAAATGCGAGTAAATAATTTCCGTTTGAAAAGCAAAAAATATATATAATCTGAAAGCCATCATCAACTGTTTCTGAGAAATAAAACAGGTAATAATTTTTCAAATCATCAATTCAATAAATCAAAGCACCTAAAAAAATTTCAATTATTCAACGTCATAAATTAAAAAAATCAATTCATGAATTCAACGAATGAAGAAATTTTTCAATTACTCATTTCAAGAAACCAGTAAATTTTGAAGTAATCGATTCAGAGCGTCAAAAATATTGAAATTAATCAATTTCTGAAAAAAGTTTTTGTAGTTAAACAGCTTTATGACAGATTGGAACTCTGATAGCTATGTTTTGGTTAATAAAAAACTATTAACCTGGTTCTACAACAATTTTTCTTGGTAGTTTTTCAAGTGTTAACATTTTACATTTTAAAGGACCCTTTTTTCGAAATTCTTATTTGAGACAAAATTTGTTAATTTTATTTCGTGCTATAATTTTTATAAATTAAATGTATTTTTTAAAAATATTATAGTTTTTTTATAATCTGATCATTGAATAAAAAAAGAGAACAGGCTATAATTCTAGATTTACTAATAATTGAATAAGTGCATCAGAAGCGTGTCTGATTTGCTAACTAGATACATACATACATATATATAATATTTAGTTTATATACATATATATAATAAAAAACTAATTTTATTATATATATATATATATATATATTATATATATAATAATCTATTTTCTTGTAATAGATGACACCATGAATTCCATTGAATACCACTGATACAAAGTCCAAGACACTTAACGTAAGTTTCAGAAAAAGCGAACTGTGTGCATTAGCTCAGCAGACGGAGAGAGGGAGGGTCATTCGATTCTGTAATATGATTATTTAGTACGCAACGTAGTTTTGCCATGAAACACTTGATTAGGCTTCATCCTTGGTAGCATCTAAAGGTGATACTTTTTTCTGTGTTGTAAATAGCCTGTCCTGTTATAATTCTTAATGTCTTTTCTGTATTCTTTGCTGCAAATAAATTTAATTTTCTTATTTAAAAGCTTCTTTTCTTCAATCAGTGACCCTAAACACTGATCTAAATGAGGTTGAATGGGCATTTTGTCCCATCCATTTCTACAAACTTGGGGGATAGGCCCCGGGATTTGAATTTCAAATTTAATTAATTTCTTTTCCGGACTAAAATTTTTAGTTTTCTTTTCTTAAAAGCAGTTTAAGAAATATAATTTCCTTTTAGTATTTCATACATTAACATTAAACTCAACGGAGGAATGACCCTACTCTCAAAGAAAAAGAATTTTGATTCGTATCGCACTGACATAGTAATTTTTCCCATCCCGAGTACGGTTTGTCATTGTATTCCTTTGAAGTGATCAAGAAGAAGTGAAGTCGTGCCGACATTGGCAGGCACCACCAGAGTTTCAGAATCACTTTTTTGATGAGTGGTCATCCATAAATTCAGCTACTGATTTGACAGAAAAATTCGAACGATATGACGATGTCAGGAGGACATTCAGACCAAAAGCATCAGATCCATTCTTCAGAAGGGAAGAAGAAAATAAAGGAGAAAATAAATTTCTGGATCCCCCACGAAAACCAGCGAATTTCCAAGATAGAAATAACAAGTTCCAAAACAGACCTTTGCAGCCAAACAGAATCTCATATGTCAAGGAAAAAATAAACCATGGAGACCTGTGAATTGTTGTTACTGCGAGACATCAGGACATTTTGGTGTAGATTGTCCACGACGACCCAAAAATACGAAAAATAACAAGCCTTTAGCGCCTATTGTACAAACTTGCTCCGAAATTTCACGAGAGAAAATGAGAATAAGAAGAGTAGCTTCAAGAAACAAAACTTTCGATGCATTAATCGACACTGGTAGTTCAATAACACTCCTCCGAGAAGATAATAGCAAACAAATCATCAAGCCTTCAGAACTCTCAAGAGAAATGATTATATTATCTGTTTTGGGAAAGTCACAAATCAAAACAAAAGGGTCATTTCAGCAAGATATCAAATTAAATGGACAAAATTATTCTCTTACATGGCATGTGGTACCTACTTCATATTTAGATTTTCAGGCAATTATTGGGTCTGACATTTTAGAACAAGCCTCACTTGACTTCACCAAAGAAGGCGTTAAATTTCAAAAAAGAGAAGATGTAGAAATATTTTCCCTGCATGCGCAGCTATACGAGACAAGACCACAAGACGAAATCGAAATAGAGCACATTTCTAATCCAGAAATAAGAAAAGGATTATCAGAGCTAATTTCCAGTTTCAAGCCAGAAAAAACCGAAACTACAAATGTATCCATGAGAATAATTTTAAAAGACGACATTCCAGTCTACCAACTTGCAAGAAGACTCTCATTTCCTGAGAATCAAGCGGTGAATAAACAAATCGACAAATGGTTAGAACAAGGGATAATCAGAACTAGCTCATCTGAGTACGCGAGTCCGATTGTATTAGTAAAGAAGAAAGATGGCGCTACTAGGTTATGCGTCGATTATAGAAAATTAAACAAAAAGCTCGTCAAAGACCGTTTCCCATTGCCGTTGATAGAGGATGTTTTGAATAAACTTCAAGAAGCTAAAGTATTCACTACCCTTGATTTAAAAAACGGATTTTTTCACGTCGACGTAAACGAAAACTGTAAACAGTTTACATCTTTTGTAGTCCCTGATGGACAATTCGAATTCAACAAGATGCCTTTCGGTCTAAGTACCAGTCCGAGTGTGTTTCAGAGATATGTATATAGTATTTTCCGAGAACTTATGCTTAAAGGCATTGTAATAATCTACATGGACAACTTAATAATTCCAGCTAAAGATGAATTTGAAAGGTTCGAAAAGTTAAAGCAAGTGTTCCAAGTAGCTTCCAAATTTGGTTTAGAATAAAATTTCAAAAATGTCAATCTCTGCAGAAGAGAGTAGAATTGGTTGTTCACATCGTGGAAAACGGTACAATTCGTCCATCTACAATAAAAACGTTAGCAGTAAAAAAATTTCCAGTACCGACAACGGTAAACAATACCAAAGTTTTCTTTGCCTAACCAGTTATTTTCGAAAGTTCATTCCCCAATATTCAAAGATAGCGAAACCACTGAGTGACCTGACTGGAAAAGATACTCCATTTTTGTTTAATCAGCCGCAGACCTCCGAGTACCAGACTTACTGTTAGAAAAATTAATGGAAGAATTTCAAGAACAGAGAGATCTACTTCGACAAGACGCAAAAGCAAACATTCAGAATATACAGACCTAAAATAAGAAGAACTACGACAGAAAGCGCAAGAAAGCCCCAGTATATCAGAAAGGGGATTTGTTAGCCATTCGACGAGCTCAATTCGGAACTGGACTAAAGTTAAGACCTAGATTTTTGGGACCATACAAAATTATCAAAGTAAAACCGAGAGATCGGTATGATGTTGAAAAGGTAGGCGACCATGAAGGTCCTAATATAACCACATCATCTGCTGATTTGAGGAAATTTTATTCACTAGGCTGAATAAAACGAAATCAGTGCAATAGTTAATTAACTATGTTATTCTGTATTATATTTTATTTTTATGCATATTTTAATATTCTAACAATTTTACTTCAATGTATATACACATGTTTTTTCATGCTCCGTGGATTATATTTTCATTTTGCTGTGAACTTTTAAATTTTGCATTTATATTTTCGATGTTTTTTCCAGTGATGTAATCAGCAAATTATTACTGCTAGTGTTATGTACCTGTCTCTTAAGAATCGATATACTTAAAGTGAATTTCAGAATTTGTGTTTTTTATAACAGTTTGGCCGAGTTTAATTTAATGATCAATCTTGAGTGTCAGTATGTAAAAAACGATGAGGTAATCCTTCTATCAAAATTGGCAGAGTTGTAGAGATTTATTTAGAGGACATTACTATTCCCTATTTAGTTTTATTTTGTAGTAATAGATGGAACCATGGATTCTATTAAATAACACTGATCCAAAGTCCAAGACACGTGACGTAAGTTTCAGACAAAGTGAACTGTGAGACGGAGTGACGGACGGTCTTCGATTCGGTAATATGATTATTTAGTACTCAACGTAGTTTTGCCATGAAACACTTGATTAGGCTTCATCCTTGGTAGCATGTAAAGGAGATACTTTTTCTCTGTTGTAAATAGCCTGTCCTATCATAATTCTTAATGTCTTTTCGGTATTCTTTTTTGTAAATAAATCTAACTTTCTTATTCAAAAGCTTCTTTTCTTTAATCAGTGACCCTAGACACTGATCTAAATGAGGTTGAATGGGCATTTTGTCCCATCCATTCCTACATATATACGTGTGTTTGTATGTATATATATATATATATATATATATATATATATATAACAACAAAAAGTTCACAAAAAATCTAAATGAAATAAATCTTATTTATGAAACAAATCTAAATTAATGTGATTAATATAATTAAGTAAACGAAACTAAAAATTGGAATCGAAGCTAAAAATTATTTCGGATTCGAACAAATTTAAAATTTTAAATCAAAAACCTATCATTGTATTTAGTGAGCGCAAAACAGATACAGAAAAATACAACTAAAATACAGATGAATCCAAATAAATTTACAATATAAGCTAAGTGAGAAGGAATACAACATAATCAAAATTGCAGCAAATAGAAAAAGAATCCGGCCTGAAGACTTTTGCAAGGGTCGCCCTCAGACAAGTATTCAAAACGAGGGATTTTTTCTGTGAGGAAATCTGACAGTATCCAACAGTATTTATCCCTCATGACCCGAAAATTAAAGAAAGAGGCACACCAATTTTAACAGCAAAAACACTAAAATTAAGCAACACTAAAAGCATCACCACATAAAGCAAAAATATGTACAAAAACATATAAAATAAAACTACATAAGAATATTCAAACAAAAATTAAAACAATCCACCCAATAATTAAAAAAACAAAAAGGGAAAGAACATACCAGCTACAAGCGAAGAAATCTCACCATATCACCCCAACTGTCATTCCCATTTGAATGCAGTGTCAGGCAAAGAAAAGAAAGATAAATGGAGTTTCAGAGTGCCATCTGTTTTATTTTTAAGTTATAAATTATTATTTCATCATTTATTTAATTAAAATATTGATATTGCAGTTTTTTTTGGGGAAATCATTATTGTTTAAATTTTTAATGAAACTATTTGTTGCTTTTATAAATGAAGTTTTGTTATTAAAAATTGTTTTAATTTTATTAAATTGTGAGAAAATTAAATTTGAAAACTTTAGAATTACGATTAGAGTGATAATTGCAATTATTTTAAAGATGAATTCGTCTCTTTATCATTAATACCAACTATTGTTTTATCCTTAGCAACTTCGATATCCAGATAAGTAGCTGCAAGATGATTTTTATTTGTTTCAGTTAAAATTAATTCTTTATTATAGCAATTTGTAAGAGTATTGGTATTCTCTAAGTTAATCAAAATTAAATTATTAATAAATCCATCCTTTTATTGTTATTTTTAATTATTTTTTTCTCGTAATAATGAAGGAAAATATTAGCACTTGAAATAAAGCACTTGAGAAAGCTGTACCCATTGGAACAACCTTTAACATGTTTATAAAAATTAACACCATTGAAAACATAATTTCCGGTAATATTAAAATTGCATATAACCAACCAATTATTCTTATTAATATCTTTATTTAAATATTCGTCATATATAAGAGTACAAACATTTATTAAATTCTCATGGGGCAGGTTGATATATAAATTTTCAAAGTTATAAATATTAATTTTATAAATTTTGTTACCTTTTAAAAATTTAAATTTTTTTTCTTATTA
The DNA here is from genome assembly GCA_026543055.1 of Argiope trifasciata. Classification (NCBI taxonomy): domain Eukaryota; kingdom Metazoa; phylum Arthropoda; class Arachnida; order Araneae; family Araneidae; genus Argiope; species Argiope trifasciata. The sequence continues at coordinate 2,112,792 of JAPMOQ010006612.1, forward strand.
TTAATAACAAAGCTATCCTCATCTTCAATTTTATTTAGGATAATTTTCAGGTATACAAAGAAATGTTTCCCAGTGTAGTAATTGTAACTGCCTGTATTACAGATTATGAATCTTAATTTGATTTTTTTGTGTGAGTGAAATTTTACTGCTGGAAACAAATACGGATACTTTAAAGAGCATGTTTTAATTTTAGTTTTTTTAGCGAAAGCTAACATCCTTTTGTTTAGTTCCTTTTTTCCAATATTAATTAAATCGTAAGTCAAATTGGAATTATATTTATTAATTAACAGTTCTGTATAATAATGTTTACATATTCTACAAAAATTATTTGCCGATTTATCTATTATTGTGAGAATAAATTTCTCTTTTAAACTTTTTTAATAATTTGTTAATATAAATTATACGTTATTTTGTTCTGACTTTACCCGCATTATACTTTGCTTCAATTTCTTCTAAAATCCTTAATTTTCATTCTTTGAAACCCTCTGGAGGCCAATGATATTTCCTAGATAATTTAGAAATAAAAATATCTAAATCCTGCCCGATAGAAATTAAGAATTTTTTTACTGTTTAATTTTTCTCTCAATCTAAATTTAGTTCCTCTTCCCATTAGACCTCTTAAAGAGTCAGATTTATAATTTTTTAAATCCCCTGTAATCATATGCCCTTTTTCAACATCTACATAGTCTTTATAAATTTCTTTGACAATAGCAGCATATTTTGCTTATTTTATTTAAATTTTTACTATAGTAATTATAGTTATAGATTAACGTTTCTGAACAACTACAAGCTATTGAAACAATGTTATTATCTTTTAAAGGAAAGAAAACTTAACAATTCTGCATAATTTCAGGTAACTTTAGTTTTCCGTAGTTAAGGTCCAAAACTTTTATTACACAGAATTCTTTGTTTAAATTATTTTCATTATTAATTAAAAAATCCTTTTTTCAATATTAAGCTTAAATTTAATAAGATATAGAATTACACATTTAGTGTAAAAAATTTTAAACTTTAAACTATCGAGTTTATTATTTATAAACCATTTAATTTTATTTTTTCTAAAACCAAAAATATATTTCCTAACTTTGTGAATGTTTTCACTATTGTGATCCATCTAGATTACAATAATTGAGCAATTCCTCAAATATAATTGGAAAATTACCTCCTTCACCTTAACCTCTTTTAAATCTTTTGCTAAAGCTTTCTGTTTTCAAAAAGTCTTTGTTATAAATACAAGTATTGTTTATATCCCCATAGCCTTCACCATTTAATTTACTATTCAGAACATAAGGAAATAAAGATTTTAAACTACAAATATAAATATTTTCGAGTTCTAGTCTTTTGTTTAAGTCATTAACATTGTCTTCTAGTACGTAGATGTTAATATTGTTAAAGTTATGGCATTGAAAGTATTCTAGTTCAAAATCAGAAATCTTATTTTTTACAAAGTTTTAAATATCAGATCTGTGGTTATTAATTCTTCAATTACATTCTTGCAATTTTGACCTATATAATTTAAATTATATTCCATATGATTTATAAGATAAACCAGGTTTTTATTTTTACAGAATATTTGTAAATTTGCATTTTCATTATTGATTTGTTCTCTACCTGCTAATGGACAGGTCTTGCACTTTTTGTTTCCATATAATCAATATATTTTATATTTTTAAGATTTTTATAACATAACAGTTGTGCCGGTAGCTTTTTTTCCGTGATTGCTCCTGACACAAAGCTATCCACAGTGCAACGTCGTAGAGATTGCGACGGACCATGCGCTATGATACTTTCATTAAAAGCTTCCTGCATAATCTTATTTGTTTAAAATAATTAAATATATCTGCCCAACCCACAAAAACAAGGAATTCCCGAAAAAGTAAAACCAGAAGAATAGTGCTAAAAAATTGAATTCTTAAAAAAAAAAAAAAAAAAAAAAAAAAATATTATTAATTTTTGATTTTGCTGTTAGAGGAAGAACAGGAATCAGAGTTTATCTCAGATAAATGCACAAGTAAGTAAACAACCATAAATTAAATAATTAAACCATAATTAATGGGCATTAAATAATTAAAACCCATTTCCGGGGTCATCAAAAATTAAACCGAAACTAATTATATCAGAATGGATATTAAAATTTAATTTGGAAATAAACAACAAAAAGTTCACAAAAAAATCTATCTATAGTAAACAACCATAATAGCATTAAACAATTAAAACCCATTTCCAGAGTCATCTAAAATTAAACCGAAACTAATTACGTCGGTATTGAAATTAAAAACTTCGGCTACATATTGCTTGCACTTACGCGAAGGTTATAGGCATAATGCAATCATCTTAAGTATAAAAAATATTTCACGATCTATTTACCGCATCTATTAACCATAGTTTAACCACCAAATAATTCGCAAGGATACACAACAGATTCAGTAAAGATGTTAAATTCAAGCAAGACGTTATTATTTCGGAGCTATTGCACGAAAATGTCTTTCTCTGGGTTATTAGTTTCATTAGAGAATGCAAGTGAAAGTTTTAGGGGACCCAAACCTATAGGTTTTAAATTTTAACTAAACATTTAATAAAATTTTAGCGTTTTTTGCATTAACTTCCGAGAATATTGTAGTGCAAATAATTTTGCATCCTCTTAGTTTTCAAAAAATTATCTTTTCAATTATATTAAAGAGTTTATGGGGGGCCGCGGTGGCCCGGTGGTAAGGTCTTGGCTTCGGAAGCGGAGGGTTTCAGGTTCAAGACTCGATTCCACCGAAGAACCATCGTGTGAGGGGGCCTCTTGCACGTTAAATCTGTCAGGCTAAACGTCCTCGTCATCTGATCGTGGTTCAAAGTTACGAGGTCTGTCCCAAAGTAGCCCTCGTGTGGCTTTAAAACGGGACGTTAATATAACTAACTAAACTAAAGAGTTTATGGTAAAAATGTATTTTCTATTTGTAATCATTTTTAAAAGAAAATATTTTAATCACATTTTCTAATATGAAACTTGATAATACTGAACGAATATTAAACGAATCACGAGATACAATTAATAATTTCTTTCATTACCATTCTGAAAGAACTCCAAGCTTTACAATTCTAAAAGAGTACTTAAATCTAATATATATAAATAAGTCGTTGTTTGTATAATAGAATAAATGTAATAAATACTATTTATGCTATTTCTTTATATATCCTTCCTTGTCAATAAATGCATTCACTGTCGGTAAGAAAATTAATATTCTTAATTAAACAAGATAACTATTTAATATTCCCAACAATATTTCTAAGATTATTTCTTCTGCGGCAGCAACGCTCCGAGAACCAGAAGAGTTTGCATGTATGTAGTATGTGTGTGTGTACATACAAACTCTTCTGATTTGTTTATTTATAGTTCTGACTGAATGCTTACAGCTGTTCAAAAAGAAAAGAAAAGAAAATACATGAAGAAAATAAGCAAGGTGGAGAGAAAGCGTCGATCATCATAATCGCCCGCCATCATGATAACCTCCTATCACTCAAATTTTACGTTACGATGTTTAAGCCGTGAATATAATAGCATATCCAACCTTCTAACTCACCTCTTGCCCCGCCTGACTGTCTTACAGGAAGGTGCTGGAAAAAATTTAATGACAATTATCACGGAGCAATTTCGTTCAAGGCTTGGCAACGGCTATAAGTGGTTAAGTTGATGTGGACGAATTCTGAAGTGCACCTTTTAAGAAGATACTTTTTAAAAGACTGTTGATATAAAATGGGATAAAAATATTTATCAATTCCTAGCATATTTAATCATCTGAAAAGTGATTATTAACCTTCAGTTTCGCTGCGTCTCGTTTAGCATGATTGACGGTTAAGAAATAGCATGTTAGTTTTATTAACACGATCAATAATCTTTTTTTCTGTTTTCAGCTTCTGTGGAATAGGGAAGAAATTATTGCAAATGGTTTCTCAGAAATATATTTCCATTGCAATTTTTATGACTACTCACTTCAATTTTGCATTAATGCAGATGGATTATTTTGCTAATATGGACATTTTTTTCTCGTTTTGTTTAGTGAAGGATCAAACAAATAAAATGTTCTTTTTATATAGATTATCAATAATTAATCATTCAGCTTTCAGCTTCTATAAAAGAAGTGAAAACGTTATTGAGAATTTTATCTCTAAAAATCTGTCCTTGACACTTTTTATGAATTATCTTTAATTTTTCCAACACATCTTATGAATTATTTTGCTGATATTGTCCATGCAATTATTTTATTTTATATTTAAATGGTGGCATATTTATCTATTTACTTTCACATGTAATTAACTTCAATATATATATATATTTGCCTTCTTTGGATTATTTATTTAAAGAGGCATATAATCATCATCAATTTCATTAAATATCTTATTTTTCATTTTCTTTTCTTTCAGCATCGATTTAAATTTATTAGCTTAGTTATTAATACTTCTATTCTAAAACGCTGAGCATTTATCAGTAATAATTGATGAATGATTGAAATTCGAAAGATAAAAATATTTATTATTTTCTTACAAATTTAATCATTCGAAAATTGATAAACCAACCAGTTCTACCTTCACCTTATTTTTCCATTAATGATGGTAAAGAAATAGCGTTTGCTTTATAAACATTAATGCTTGTTTGTTTGTGTGTTTTTGTAATTTTTTCTCATTGGTGAAAAATGAAAAAAATTTTGAATTTTGTGAAATGATATCTCAAAAAAATATTCTGGAGATAATTCTCACTTTTTTCTTCTGATTTTTATTGGCGTCTAGTTTGATACTTTCTTTATCTGTTAGCTTTGAAGTTGCATTATTTCATATAAATAGTTTTCCTAATATTGATAATACAGAAGTTTTATCTTGCAAGTAAGTGATAATTTACCCTTTTAAGTTATTGCGTATAGGAGGTTTGTTGTCGTAATTAGTGTCTTCTAGAAACTGTACAAAATCTCTGTTACGTTTTCTTCACTGCCCTTATGTAAATTATTAAATACTGTTTTGAGTATTATTTCAGAAATACGAATGCATATTTTGTACTGCTTTTTATTATTGTACTAAAAATTTTTACTTTCAAAAAATAAAAATTACAGACCAATATTTTGAAAACTATTCTTATTTCGATGAACAATATTTTGATATGAGCTTTTTGGTTACTTATTTCAGGAACCATACAATCTGCAAGAGACAAATATTTTTTGAAACTCAACTTTATAAATAAAAGTATCGAAATTGTCATACAATAGCTGCGATTTTAAATAAGTGTTTTATCTTTATTTCTGCATTTTTCTAAATATGCTTAAGAATTCTTATTCTCCTTTAATTCGATAATTAGTCAGTTAATAAATATTCGTCTAAACGAAAAGTTATATGATTTATTGAGAGAAATGAATTAAATAACTCTACTAAAATTAAAGCACGAAATATAGATACTTGAATTAAGAGTTAATCAAGGAATATTAACTTCTCAATTCGTAATTCATATTCATATCCTTTTTATTGGATGTATTCCAATAAAAACTGCCTGGATTTATAACAATACTGTAGAAATTCCAGTTATAAACATGGCACCAATTGGAATTATTAAAAGAATAAAATTCTATTTATACTATAGTTCAGCAAAAGTAGTACACCGATTTCCAGATACTTTTCCAAAAGAATATTTTAGAACTAACGAAATAAAATACGAAAAATTGTAAAGATAATTATTGAAAAACTTGCTTTCTTTGATATTGTTTTAATAAACCATAATTTTTTCATCACAAATCTGAAAAATAAAAAATGCAACTGAACGCGGGCATGATAGAAATTCTTCAAGTGATTTGAAATCATTATCGTACTTTTGATTTTTAACATTTATACATTTTTAATTTTTAATGAATGATAACTAATTTTCTTACTTGTGATATTTATTATGTCTTAATATTCTTATCTTATTCATTTGAATACTTCATGCACGAGCATTTTAAATTATATTCCAAATTTCCAAATTTTGATTAAAAAATTGTTTTAGACATTTTAAAACGCTTATAAGAGCATCATCCCAAAATCTCTTTATTATTATTATTATTATTTACTTTTTAGTCTAATAAGTTTCAAGACTAAGTATTATAAAAATTGTAGAAATTTTCTATCATTTTTTCTCTAAATTCAAATAAAGTTGGCTTCTTTCATGTGGAATCAAATTTAAATTTGTTGGCCATCGTATCGCATTTCCATCAAAAACGCACAACTACACAAAATTTCAAAATTCTAGGACATTGAGAAGATATTTAATAATTATTTACACAATTCAATCTAAGAAACATAAAACAAATCAAGCTAAATAAAAGCAAGTGTAAATAGTTTCTCTTGGAAAAATACAGAATTTTAAAGTTGGAATTTCTATGCTATGTCGCATTATATTCTATGCAAATAATATGGCATATTTGGAAATTCTGGTTTCAAATATCTTTGCTTGGTAGAATATTGTTTATATCGAAACATTAACAAAACCAATAATTCTAAAATAAATAAAAGAAACTGTCAAAGTAGGGCTTGAGGACAGGCATACAAATAGCATAAAATAGTTTTTATATTGCTGGCAAAGTTTGGTTTATATACTGCTCACAAGTTCAGATACGGTAAGTTACTCAAAAATTCTAATAAAGTAATTATGCTTAAAAAGTTGATTAATGTTTTAAGTTGAATGCGGACGCGATAATTACAACTCCGCACTTCTTGAGATACTTTTTTATTATACTAAATAATTAAAATATTCCTATCAAGATCTAATTCTTCTCATTAAAATACGAGTAATTTATAATTGCCTTGGTTTATGAGAGCAAATTAATCATCGAAGTTTAAACATAATATGGCTTGTTAAAATCATACCACGGTGTTAAAATAATGCTCAAAAGAAGAATTGTCCATTTTCTTTTTTAAGGTTGCTAGTATAATGCACGAAGGACTTAACATACTGACCTTATATCCGTCATTAATGATATTACTCTTTTTTTTTTCTTAGTCTGATCATTTACAATCAATTCATCCAATTAATTACAGTAGAATTTTTTTAAAAAAAGGTCTTATCGAGCGAAGAACTTTGTACAAAAGAAATAAAGAGTTCAAAATGGTCAAATTAGTAGACAGAGCTAATTAGTAAGCTATTTAGGTTAGTTGACACATTAAGCTTTGTGGTAATTAATTCTATGCGTTTCACAGTTTCTTCGATTAATTACTTCAATTCTTACGAAATACTTGAAATTATTTAACGAATGTTCAATGAGAAATCTTGTATCGCAACACCATTAAGTACCATGTTAGTATGCTCAATTTTTCTCATTGAACTTTATTATTAGGGTATGAATCGATGATGCATCATGAAACGCAACGCCTTCGTAGTTTTTTTAAACCTTTGTTATTAAAATATGAATGTATAATGCATTAGAGAATATAGGAATTTACTTCTTCGCAAAATGAAAAATCTGTGAATCATAAACAATTCGCATTAAATTTAGAATTCTAAATTAGGTAAATAACACGTAAGGATGATGAATGATAAATCTATTCTTGTACTCGAAAATGATAATTTATTAAACATTCAGAATTCTGGAAACAATCCTCTACAAAAATTAATTATACAAAATTTATTATTATTATTATTATTAGGATGATTATTTTCTGTTTTTAAGCATCTGCATTTAAATGGACTTGGTAATTTCAAGTCATAGTTAATAAAAGATATTGCACCTGGAGAGATAACTCCATTCCAGATTTCTACACCAAATCGGCGGAAAAACGTTTGAACTCAACGTATTTCAAATGCTTCAAGCCCGTATAAATGATGAATCGTCGATGGATTTGGGTCCAGAACCTATGATTTTTAATGCCAAAGAAAAGACTGACCGCTATGAGCCATATTAATTTTTGCTGGTATTACTCCAAATTTTCTGCAATTGCATCACTTTAAATATAATAATGATTTTTGATCCTTGCTTACTTTGAAAGTTTATAACGAAGGACATGATCTTTGATGCAACAAATTTTGAATATTCATAATAATTCGACCCTAGTATTATTTCAAATATTTAAATGTGATCAATGGATCACATTTTAAATATTTGAAACAAAGACATGACAGAATATTCAGAGCCTTGCATTTAATTCTATGTTCCCTACGAAATTATATTTTGAATAAGAAATAGTTTTCTTTGAATATCACGTGCTTAACTTAATGATAACATTTGCGTGACCATCTTACAAACATTGGGGGCCGCGGTGGCCTGGTGGTAAAGTCTCGGCTTTGGAACCGAAGGGTTTCAGGTTCGAGACTCGATTCCACCGAAGAACCGTCGTGTGAGGGGGTCTCTTGCACGTTAAATCTGTCAAGCCAAACGTCCTCCCGCTGGTGTGGTGTGGTGTGAAGAGGGAGGTGTCAGTTCAGGTGTCGTCCTCGTCATCTGACCGTGGTTCAAAATTACGAAGTCCGTCCCAAAATATCCCTCGTGTTGCTTTGAAACGGGACATTAATATAACGAAACTAAACTAAATCTTACAAACATCCGTTTCTTTTTCAGTGTGAAAAAGATTGAATACATGAAAACGTATGAAAAACTGATTCGATATGTTAGATTGATATCTTGTTATAAATTAGAATTTTTTCTAAATGATTAGAACAAGTTTAGTGCAAATCCTTAAGTCATGAAAAAAGTTTTGATTGAAAAAATGTTTTAATATATCACTAGATAAGTTCCTTTTATGGAATAACAAAACCTAATTTCTTCAGACATGTTAATTTAAAATATTCATTATAAAATTAGCAATAGAAATAAATTTGGTTTTTTATGTAATTGAATATCATTGGATCTTCTCCGAAGAACAATTCGAGGTAATATTCAGAATAAATAACTTAATGAATTATACTAAAAGTGACCACATGTCCAAGATTATCCGGAATATCCGTTTCTTAATTTCTAGGCTTGAAAAAAATATCCTGATTTTGAATAAAATACTTCGAATTCCATCAGTTTTTATTTGAAAAATAGATAACTAGAATATTTGGATTTAATTTTTGAATTACACCCCCTGAAGATTTTTCTTTTCTAGACTCTACGATGAATAGAAAAAAGCTATATTATTTCAGTGAAACAAATGCACTGAAATAATATATGACAGAATATTACACGATTCTATTCAGTATTATAAAACTGCTTTATATTTAGATTTACTCTACCTAAATACTATTTAATTAGACATCACGACTTAGGTAGGGCAATTGAGATGCTTTGAAATGTATCCCGGTCTGATCCAACATCCATATTTAAAGTGCCTCAGACTGAACTTCAGAAAAACTGGTCACTTAAATTTTATTTGAATAATTTTTAACATGTAGAAATATGTCAAATTAAATAAAATTAAGATAGTTAAATTCATTAATGGCCGCATGGAAAATCAGAATATAAAAAGATATGAATTTCAATAGATATTTAGATATGAATTTCAATTTCAAGTTTTAATAAACTTTTTTTAAGTAGTACTTAAAAAAAAATCAGATGTGTAGTCTAGAATATTTTAGATAATTTTAATGTGTTTTTATTTCGTATATACATGCGTGTGAATCAAAATAGAAGTCCTCACTTTTTATTCAGAAAAAACTTTACAAACACGAGAAGATTTGGAGTTTATTAGTAGAGCTAATATATGGAACAATCAAAATTGATTATACTGAGTGAATGTCTGTATAAAGCGATATTAGGGGAACAAACAACTTCAAGTTCAAATAAAAAAAGCAACATAACAAATTAACTGATTAGATTTTTGAAGAGATATAAAATATGAATCGTGATGAGAATCATGAGATGTGAACATTATTTTTGGAAATATTAGAACTAATTTGTGAGCAAATAAAACGAATTAAAGAAGACAAGACCATTTATAATGATTATAGAGTACTGTAAGAAACGTTTAGCAACATCAGGTTTCAAAAAAGGGGGGGAAAATAACATACATGGTTAGAATTTCTTTTGATCTGACGATGCCCGCTTCCTTTCATAGGCTTAATTCATTTCATGGATTCCTAAAATTTTAGAGATTGCATGGGTTTAAAATCGAAATCCACATTCTTTGCATCTCTTTTTCACTTTAAAATCCTTAATATGAAAGTTTTAAAAACATACTCTGCCAGACTATTTGAAAACTGTGACTCTTGCGTTTCGTAGTAAAATTTAAAAAAATATTACAGAATAGAGACAAATTGCAAAGGATCCCTAAAACTGTAAGATATGATGCAATATGCCCACACTAATTTATCTGATAGTAAATAAGTTTATTTTATTTTGGAAAGATTACTCGTAAAAAAGTTAATACCTACTGTGCCGCCCCCGGTTCTCTCAAACGCACTTTCTTCTGTTAAACTAATGAGTGAAACAAAATGCTAAACTAAGAGATAAATCCCAATGCACATATTAGATAATTTAAAAATTATAACTTACAACTTCCCCCCAAAAACGGTAGTATACCAAAAGTGGGTAATGGTGCCCACTCAAATACACGAAACAGGATGCAATTAGTATACATTGAACATTTCGAAGATGACTTTTATTTTATAAATATTTCTTCCCGTAAAGAATTACGTAAGAAATGAACATCGAGGGCCTAAAAAACCTTCCAAGATTAGCGGATTATAGATTAAAAACAATTAATTAAACAGGATGCACCATACATGACTTCTATTTTGATTCACACGCATGTATATACGAAATAAAAACACATTAAAATTATCTAAAATATTCTAGACTACACATCTGATTTTTTTAAGTACTACTTAAAAAAGTTTATTAAAACTTGAAATTGAAATTCATATCTAAATATCTATTGAAATTCATATCTTTTTATATTCTGATTTTCCATGCGGCCATTAATGAATTTAACTATCTTAGTTTTATCTGACTAAATGAAATCTATTTCTAAATTTTCTTTCATAGTTCGTCTTTAGAAAGATAACATACTCTAAGTGGATAACTATAGCATTAAAAAAACCTTTCAGAATTAGGAGCTTTTATATGGAACCAATTAACGAAAGAGGTTGACTGCTCACCTATAAAGCTATTTTGAAATATTATTTTTATTTTCTCTAACTATCTTCTTTAAAAAGACTGAAAGCAGAAGTAAAAAATATACATATATGAAACCAACCAAACAAACACGATACATTATATAGCTATCAGATAATCTCAAACTATACCTCTAACTTTGTGTAAAATTTTTTCCTTAGCAAAGCCATATACCAAAAGTAAATATCTAGTTCATAATTTTTTTTTCAAGATTAGATGTTTATATATGAAACGTATCGGTGAAGCAGGACAAGCGAGGTCAGCTGTGCTGAACACCTGTATAAAGCATTTTTAGAAATAAATCGCAACATTCAGGTTTATATGGAAGAAAAAAACCATAACCGGCCAGTATCTGATCGGATCTTTGCGAACCATGATGAATGATGTCATAAAGGCCTACAAGGTAAAAACACCCCAGAGAATACTAATAACGGCTTGCGATCGCAATTGCTGCGACACACACACCGATCAGTGACTTCATCCTTCTCTCTGTTTGCGTCAGTTTCGGGTTTAATTTTCGACCTTTAATTAAGGTGGCCTCACTAAACTGTCATGTAATAAATGTAAATAATATTCATAATGATAGCTATTTCACATGTGAATAACAGACGGGTGTGCAGCTTGTCCCTAACCTTTACAAGAAATACAATGAAAAAGGAAGATTATATCTTTGGAGAAAAATTGTGTCTATTTTACGTTTCACAATAGATTTTCTTTGTTGCATCATCTGCATATTCACTTTTTCATTTTTTGAAAAATTTATCCAGATAATGACAAATTATCTTTGTCTGCAAGTTCTTTCTAAGTTCTACAAGGACTTGATATATGGAGGTCAACAAAGAGGACAATTCATATTTCCATAATAAACATTGAAATGAACAACACAACTTCAAATTTTGATACTATAGGGCATAGTGCAATTGCTGTTTGTAATATTACGAAAAAATACTTTGAAATTTTAAATACTTATTTGTTTTTGCTTCATATCTTTTTAATAATGCAATTCTACTTCCTATATTCGAACGTTGAGTGTGTTTTTCTATTGCTTAATTCAACTTTGTCTAATACAATTAACATTGTTTTTTGTTTACATTAGAATGATTCTCCTTCGTTAGCAAAATTAAATTTCAAGTAAATAATAATAATATTTGAAAAATTTATTAAATATTTGATAGTTTTATTTATATTATTAATTAGGTAATTTTACAATGTATCACTGTAGTGACAAACATTAATAATGCTTAGCCTAAAACAGCTAAGTACATAATCTGACGTAGGCTTAAAATTTCCTTTCCAGCTTTCACGCTATGGATTTTCTTAAATCAGGATTATTAAATGGAAATATCACAAGTATTTTTGAACGACAATGCTGCTTTTGCATTGAACATTTTAGCAATCAAAAAAAGAATGATTATACATCTTTTCTACTCAATAAATTTGCTTAAAATCCGATAAAAATGCGTAAGATATTAATGCGAAATATATCTGCTCTAAATAAAGCAGATACATGATAATATGACATTTACAAAAAGTCACATGAACTCATTTTATTCCGTTTTCGTTTGCATCCTGCTAGAACACGAATCATTTCCATTCAGATTATACAGGCCCTTCAACGATCCAAAATTAAACAGCTTCATTTTAATTTAAAAGATACTTTTCATTGTTTATTAATATCTTTATTTTACATTTACAGTAGTAAATTTTAGAAAATTTGTATGTTTTATGTTCAGATAATCTGAATTATCTGAAATAACTACAGATTATTTTATTTAAAGAGAAGCATTTATTCATGAATTGATTCTCAGTATTGTTCTAATTCGAAATATCAAAAACTGTCATCTTGTCAATGCAGCCTTCTAATTTGAACGTTTTTCCTAGATTTCTTTTTTAAAATTTCCAAATATAGTTCCAATTTTTTTCAGTAATGCTTAAAGTAATGCACTTTTATCAAAAACTAAAGTAATGAAAAATGCAATTGTTCTCAACGTCCATTGTGAATACATCCGGCAACTTGTTGTCTTTGCCAACTGTTAGGATAAAACTGCAAGAAATATGTATAATATCTAACGCAATATGATCACAATTCTTCGTCTTGTTTTTTTAGAGCACTGATGTCTAAAGATGTCGAAAATGATTCTTCACAAGTCGACACGATACTCAACTATTTATTTAGTTTTGAGAAGTTTATCATTGTATAATAAAAATAATCAGAAGTAATGTAACTGTAAAGAAGATTCAGAAAACTGTTCTTCAAGAAAACAAAAGAAATCGAAAGAATTTTTAAGCATTTTGCCCAAATATCGTTCTAGCATCAGATGTTTATCATTTGTTAAAATAAACTTAAGAAATAGACGTAGCTTTTCCTGATCATGCATGTGGGATAAAGTATAATTTCCCACATACTCAGACTTCGATTTTTATATTACTTTATCTCATACATCGGTATGAAAGAGTAATCGGAAAAAATCAAGGTTTAAATTTTTTTTCGTTTGTTTTCAATTAAAATTAGAAATTTTAAAAAATATGTATTCATCTAATTGATTTTTACCTCAAAGCCGATCCATTTTAAATTACAAAATTCATACATTCAAATCTGTAAACATATTATTTAATTCTCTCGGATACATTATTATTTATTCAAAATTTGCTGTCTAAACGGAAACAAATTTTGAAAAAATTCTCAAACGATGATCCCGAAAAAATTATTTCTTTTTTGTTGCTAAAATAAAATATTTTTTGAAGCTGAAATTTAAAAAAATGGTTCTCTAAATAATATTTCAGTTACATTTTTAAAAAAATTTTTAAGACTTTATTTAATTTTACAATGCATTATATAAAATATCATATATATCTCTACTCATTTATCTTCTAAGAATATAACATTTAATATTATAAAAAAAATTTAATTCAGGCTGTTTACATTCTATATATACTATAGGCTGTTCAGTCAGATGGCTTTTTTTTCAAAACCAATAAAAATAGATGATGAATACAAGTCGTTTTCATTATTGCTGCCAGAATCACGGAATTAAAACATCTGCTTAAAATAACCATCATGAACATAAAATCGTTAAACGATTACCATAATTTAAGTCTTAATGACTACTTTTGAAAGATTTAGATATCTTTACAGAATTATAAACGAATTCACATATAATCGCCTCATGAAGTTTCATCTGTTGTCGAATTTTAATGTAAAATGATGTTTTAAAACTGCTTCAAAGCATTTTATTCAACCTTTGCCGTTGATCTATATGTCTAAGCTGAATCCAAGCAGTCGCAGATTATTTTTATCATGATAAAAACATTCTATCCTATCCATTATTTATAAGTGAATTGCCCAGGTGGGGCAGTTATCAACATGCATCCAGACATAGTGTCTAGTCAAAGTTATTAAGATAAAGCAACGGCGGTTTCATTGATATTTAACTCTTATTTTTAAAATCAAAGCAACAATAGATTCTGTAGCTTTTGCAGAGGCTCTTGAAGCTTCAGAGTGACTTACTTTGTATGCTTAACACGTAAAACAACAGTTTTTCACCACGTGCAGCATGTTCCCTCTTTATACTTAAGCGATAGCTGTAAGAGCAGCAATACAAAATTTAGGCGTTGCTCATCGATTACTTTTTCATGAAATACTTTTTTGTTCAATGTATTTTCATTACATAAAAATTCGCTTCCCAAACTGCAGATGTGTTTTATTGTAATTGTATTAATATTTCGAACCAAGCTTTTCTGCGATCATTTCAGTACTGAATGAATAGAAAATTTTAGAATTGTATTCTTGATTGGTGCCTCACAGCTTAAAAATTTTAAACTCTAAGATGTGATTGAAGATATTTATTATCTTCAACGACTAAAAACACATTTCTAGATGTTTTAAAAAACCGCAATTCGTAAATAGAGCTTCTTAATGCATATTCTGTTTTTTTAAAGAGAGAATGACAGTTTTGAAATTATTTTGGAGGTTAGAATCAATTTTAGAAAATAAACTACAAAATATAAAATAATAAAGTTATTTCAGACTCAATACAGATTATTCAGAAAAAATTTATAGAAATAGCCGGAATTGTTTCTCTCTTAATGAAATCATTTCAAAATGATTCTAAATTCATGTAATGAGTTATTTTTCAGTGAAACCACTGCTCATCAACTTTTAACTTTTAATCACAAAGATCTTTATGTATTAACGGTCAAGAATAATTCTGAAATGATTTTCCGTGCACCAATCTTTTGTTTCCAGCATTCTTGAAAATTTCGAGGGAAATAAATATTATTGAGATTTCAAATTGGATTATAATTAAAACAAAATCTATATAGTCTCAATTAAAACATTTCAGATTTTCTTTCTAATGAATATATTTAAATTTTGTTTTCATTATCCGGTATTTCATGGAAAATATAGAAATTAAATAGCAAGAAAAGCGCAAAACATTGTATTTATCTTTTATAGAATCGTTTACAATTTTAGTAGAAATTTCCGATTATAACAATCCTATGGTTTAATGCTATTATTAAAAAAAGAATCGCTATTTTTGAGTAAAGAAAGATATTCTTTATTAAATACCATTTATTTAACTTGGCTTGTTTCCTATGTATGAAGATGGAATTTTACCACCGTTTTTTTATTCTCACTTTCTGATGTGTTGGATGATTGAAATTTTGCACACTTTTGAACTCTCACTCTCAATACACTGCTTCAATATTTTTAGAATTTAATTATTAGTTACTTAATAAGTAAATTAGATTTTAATTACCACCTTTGGCACCACCTGGCAGTGAAATTTGATTGAAAAATTGATCTCAAAATTGAAAAACGGGAAATGATTTAAACTAAAATAATCTGCGATTTAGAGTACAAATAAACGTATGTTTTAAGGAAATTTATTTTATAGTGCGTTTTCAAAAGGCACAAATAAAATGCCTTTAAACTTTTTTTGATTCAAAATATTAGCTGTCAAAAGTAATATCATTTGAGTCTGATAATTAATTAATATTATGTACTTCATTAATACTTATAAATAATTATCATTCTTCAGAAATTTGTTTTTGAATAATCAATTAAAATAAAGTGGGTGATTGTTTTTTTTTCTAGTTTGAAATTTTGAAATATATAATTGAAATTTGCTCCCTTCTCACAAATCTCCACGCCATACGAGCATGAAAATGTTAGATTGACACAATTTCATTTAAGATTTTTGAAATTCATGTACACGACATATTTTCGGTTATACCGGGTCTAAAATCACGATAGTCCTCTCTCAAATAAACAGTGCTAATCTGGTTGTCACATCTTATCTCCAAAAACAGTGTATTTATAGTTTTAGAATAATAATAAACTTCCTGTACTTTTAGAGTAGCACAATACTAGGAAGTTCCATATGATAATATACAGAATTATGTCTCAAAATTATTAATGATTCAAGAAAAGTTGCTGCACATTTTACTATTATTGCTGAAAATATCAACAAATATTTGAAGGTGTTATGACTAACTTTTTATAAAGCAGCATGGTAAAATAAAGAGAAGATTATGCATGTATAATCTAAGAGTATTTATTATTCTAATATTTTCATCCAACAGCTAGCCAGAAACCTAAATAAAATATGCAATTTGCCAATTTTTTTCATCGTATAAACATAATTGCTGTACCAAAAAAAAAGCTGTTTTAGCTGATTCAGAGTTTATATCTTGACAAAATTGTGTTTCGAATATTCATGTACTTGCTGATATGATGAAAGTGAAATTGTATGTTATCAGAAGAAGAAAAAAACATTCAGTTTGAAATAACAATTGAATAAAAATCTCAGTCAAAACACTTTATCAAAACAGAGTCTGAGTTCGAAGAAATTATTCAACATAATACTTTGACTGTTGAAATATATCTGTTATGACTTGCCAATCATTGTCTTCTATATTAAACAGAAGAAGCAAACGAAAATCTGATAATTTCGATGATAAATATTTTAGAGATGCAGTTGTTAAAAAAGTTAGTAAATGTTAAATAAATTAAAATTGTTCAGCAAATTGATATTCCAGCACTATGTATCCGAATACATTGTTTGCGATGTCATACAATGTAAACATTTCATAACCTTGACTTCCGTAGCTCTGTCGGCTTATTTAAGGTGACAATTGATTGAAAACTAAATTGTCACGAGGTATTATAGCAACTTCTTATGCATTCCACGTTGGTACCACTCATCTGATGCATAGATCATGTAGATGAATAAGTTGCAAGCGTGTCGCTTTTTCAAGGTTACTTGCAGATATATTTTCTTTTTACTGTTTAAATGGCTATCATAAAACTCTTAGAAAGACATCCATTAAAGCCTCTATTTTTAAATATATCCTTCATCCAGGGGATATAGATTTTTTAAGGCTTCTTTTCAAAGATAGTGCCTTTTTTAGTGAAACAACAAATAGAGGGAACTCCCGAATCTATGGTTTCACCCCAAACAAACTAATGCTGAAGTAATTAAGATAATTTCAGAAGAACGAACTATCTCAACATAGAAAATAATACATAAGTTTGCTTTTTTTGAGTAAATTTAAGCACTAGAGAAAACCTTTGCTTCTTATTCTTACATGTAGGCTTTAAAAAGGATACAATTGAAAAGGATACAATTAAGAACACGCATTTCATATAATGCACATAAAGTATTTTCTCTCATAATGCGCAGCATATAATATAGCAGCATTTCAATTTATAACATTTCATTGCTTATAATCTCAGAAGGTTAATTGGTTGTGGGTTTTAAAGGAGCAAGAACTTGTTCTATCAGAATAATATGAATTTTCAAAATTATTCTAATACGAAATATTTAAAAAATATTATAGCACAATTATGAGAAAATAGGCAAATAATCAAAACGAATAGTATTGAATTTACTTACAAATGTGTAGTAAATTATATTTCATCATTTTGACCCATGTATTTGAAGGCGTCAATGTCTTCACCATTTTTAAGAAGGAAAAAAAACACTGTGTTGATTAGAAATACAATTAGAGCTTTAAAGGGGCTCTCTATATTTAATTTTTTCTGAAATCAGTTCCAGATGATTATGAATTTTACCGAAAGTAAAGATTTAAGCACCAAGCTTTAACGTTATTTTTTTGATACGAACTCTTCGTTACCAAGAATAAATAATCCGCTTCAGCATAGTAATTACAGCATTCGACTTCTCTATATTTAGGATAAATCCCACTTAAATTTATCTATTTTATTGCTTTGACACGAATTAAAAATTAGACAACAGAAAATGTTTTTGTGATGTAAGAGTTTTTACTGTAATAACTCTTTAGAAACATGAAGATTTTGAAAATTTCTATTTATTTTATTTTATGAAAATGCAAATTTTAACACGATTTAGTTTGTTTTATATTTCTTAGAAAACCAATCAAACATATTTAGTAAAAAAGCAAAATGTATGAAAAATAAAATAAAATTTTATTCAAGAAAATTGAAAGGTGTCATTTGTAATTATATCATTAAGTGAAATTCGGTAAAAGCCTGAAAGTTACTATGTTATAATTAAGATTATGCATACTTAAATTAATTAATAAAAAAATAAATTCAAAAAATATATACGTTATAGTCATATGAATGTGTGAAATCGTATAGTATTTTAAATCGTACCAACATAAGATTTCTAAATCTATCTGGTGAGATTTAGGATTTGGTGCCATTTAATTAACAATAGGAGTTTCGGCACAAATTAGATAATTACAGTAGTTTAACACCATTGTCGTAGCTTATTCAAAGAAGTATTAAACTTCAATTTTTTCATACATTCTAAAATATCCAAATAACTTGGTAATTATAACTTGGTAACTATAATTCCAAATAACTATAATCCAAATAACTTGGTACCTATAATTGGTAGCAACAACAGATTTTCAATAGGAAAGATCTGGTAGAGGCGTTAAATAAATCACGTAAGGCTGAAATGAAGTTTAATTAGGCTTATATGCAATGTGGAATTCCTAAGTCGACATTATCTTCTAGGATTAAACTTGCTAGTCTAATTTAGAAGGCACAAAGATATGACCCGAAGATATGAAATAATATGTGCAGTCTTACATCAGATTTTTGTTTACTACTGCAATTAAAAAAAAGTTGGCGTTTCAATTAGCTGCTATATAAAAACTTCTTCATTATTCAATTCCTACTATGCATATTTATAAATCTTGTTCAAATTATCAATCTTTAATAAAATTCTTTTTATACCTCCTTTCAAGTTCAAATAGATTTTTTAAACTTGTAGTGGGTGACACTTGATGTCAATACAGTTTCTTCGAATGTTAATTCATTAATTAAATGCAATTAATTTTTCAGTAGTTTTCATTGGAAGTGAAGAATTCAAGTTCAGTTCATACGAAAATCAATATTTTTTTGATACTTAATTATTTTTTGATGATTATTTAATAAAAAGTAACTAAAATAAAAATTTCTTTTGTTGGCCTAAGTAGAAAATGAATTAATTTTTATTATATATTACTTGTTTCTATTTGGAAAAACGAGTTACTAAGGAAAAATGGTATTACAAGTTTAAAAAAGACCATTTATCATTGTTTTTATCATCACATCAACATCAATGGTAAGAAATAGAAGTTTTAATAAAAATGAGTTTATAAATTACTTGCTAAGTCCGAAATAAAACTACATGAGTACATATTTGTAGCTTTTCAAATATAAGTGTTGGTGAAATTGAACTTTCGAGGGATTTCCATCAGAATTTATGAAGGGAAAGGGAACTGAGAAAGGGAACTTTTGGACAAAAAGTCAAAAACATTTGTATGCTGTATCATCACTTAAATAATTGAAGCAAAAAGTTAAAGTTCAGTATGTTTCATATGTGGTACGATCAAGGAATACGTGATAAGACTTCTGATAAGTGCCATATTTTATCTTTTTTATTTTTGTTATTTCCCTCAAAAATGTACACAAAATTTCTTTTATACGTAAAGAAAGGTTTTTAACAAGTTTTTGATGGTAAAAAATGCCGTTTTTTTCATCTTTTTGATTAATGGATGATTTTTAAGGGGTACGACTTGAGCAATATTTCCCTATGTTATAAAGTACAATCTAACTTTTAAGACTTCCATATATTTTGCAAATTTGGCCTATTCGTATCTAACGGCTTTCAATAAGTTCCTACAGAAATTCTTTGTCGTTGCAAAAATCCCGAACCATGAGAAAAGAAGAACTTCATCAGGCTAACAAAATTTTGAACACTACGCTGTTTCTGTTTGACAGTATGATATTGTAGAGTGGGTGTTTTTGCAGCATGCAGACGTTCTCCTGTGGAGATGAAGAACCTAGTCCTTGAACCATCTGCATCTCAACTGTAGAGCCAATGTCTTGTTTGATGAACGATAATGTTCGCCCACACGGAGTAGAGCAGGGTGGATGCATATTTTTAAAAAGACATATCTATTCGCATGCAAGAGCTCATTTTTTTCGACTTTCTTAAAAAAATCTACAGAATTCTGAAAACTTTTTATGTTCTTATCCTTGAATCACTTGTTTTATACATCATTGCATTTGGAAAAAGATTAGTTGGTCATTTTTTATAATTCGTATTTGAACAGGTAAAATAAATCTGAACAAAATTCTTTGTTTAATAAAATTGCTTAGACAATTGTTTTAAGGGGTATGCAAAACCTCCAAGGATAATATATTCGTTTAAGAATTATTTTAATTAAGAATTACACAAACTACTTTCAGATTTGCTTATATCAACTAAATATTACAAATAAATAATCAGAAAAAAATGAGCTTGAATAAGTTCAGTATTTTATGTTTGAAATATTTACTTTTTCAGCCAGATTTCTTTATTTAAAAAGCTAAAAAGTAAGAATTCTTAACCAAAAGTAACAAAGAATCCTAGTTATTTATTTTACATTGCCTAAATCTTAGAAATAAAAATATAAGTTGGAATAAAAACAATAGATAACCTAAATTAGTATTATTTTACCATTAAAACATCACATAAGAGTTAAAAAAGAAAAGTGAAGTGACCTTATTATAGCTTTAAAAATTAAATTTATATTTTTTGAAGTTAAAACAATTCACAAAAATTTGCAATGAAATTCAATTCATTATAAATTTTTTTAATTGTAAAAGCTACTTAGAAGAAACCTACAAACTAAACCGACAAAAAAAATAGAATTTGCTACCTAATAAAACAAACTATACGAGGAATGCATCCTTTTTTTACAACGTTTTGAAAATTCAGGAGAGTGCTATTAGATAGTTTTAATTTTAGATGAAGAAGTAAAAAGATTTCTGGTTAAAGGCATGATCATGCGATCAACTTTGATGAAGCACTTATAAAAATGCACAAAATAAAATTCATATACATTTAAAAAAAAATAGAAATTTGTCATTTCCATAATCTGCAGTCAAATATTCCAAATGACAACGTTCAGTAAGTTTTTGTTAGTAAAATAATGCTCTTTAAAAGCTTTCTTCTGATGCATATAATCAAATTGAGAATTGTAGAACTTCAACTTTTTTGTTTCAAATCGTAAAAAAAAATCTTTTCAATTAACTCTCAACAAGTTAGGCATTTTAAATGCTATTGTGGTGCGTTGGTAAAAATCGGTTGCTTTTGATTTTTAATCAAACAACAATTTTCTAAAATGCTTTGTTGGAGCCTACTCTCAGGTTATTCATATTTTTTAATTAGAGTAATATTCATATTGTTTGGTTTTATGTAATAAAAAATACATAATTTTGTTTCGTAAATTTCTTCACACAAAAGGTTTTTATTAATTGTCAAATTATCATTTTCATTAGTTTTTTGTTGTTGCTTGTCTCTAGAAAGTATTCATTACTCATTTTCTCATGTGCCGGATAAAATCTAAAAATAAATTTACATTTCTAATGTTAATAATTAATTTTTATAAACATTTTTTCATTATGTAAAGATAATTTGAAGTTTAACTCAATAAATTTCCATTCCTTCCATTTGAGGCAGATATAATCTATGAACATTGTAATGATTAAATAACTATTCCTTATGCTGCATTTTTTGGGGGGGAGGGAGGGGATTTCTTTTAGAAATCGGAAGTTGAGGAATGTGAAGAATTTCTCCACGTAATTCCGCATTAATCGTCAGAGTTATTAGAACTAAAACCCATACCAATATATGTTAAAATTCATTTTACACCTCCTTCCTTTCCTAGTATATTCAATGTGATGCTGGATCGTGATTGTATGAAACTATGAGCTTTTCCTACGGTGACTGCATGCTCTGATATATACAACATCTGTCGAATCGTTCCATATTAAAAGTTTATATGAAAACTATCATTACAACTTAGTGTAAAACTTTTCAGAGTGAATGAATATCGTAAATGAACATTTAAAAATACTGTCCATTCACCATCAATGTCTAAGAATCTTGAAATATACGTAATTACTGGATGTATTATTAAGAAATAAGTTTGAGTTTTTCTTGTAATAACATCACATGTTCAATCTAGTTCAAGATTGTCTTTCAGAATATCGGCATTCGTATAAGCAGGGTAGATCGCTCTTAATAAAATTATCATTATGAATCTCGATCATCGTCCTAGAATGTTCACAGTAAAGTAAAATCGTGACTGAACATCTTAAACAATGAGCTATTCCTAGGATGGTCTCACATGTCCCGGATTTATTACAGACTTTTTGCATGATGCATTATGTACATACATTTATCCTGACAATGATTGAAGATGGCCAATGAATTGCGACGAAATGAATTTGTATTCCACTCACAGAAATTATGTAGCTTTTTTTTTTCTTTTTAATCCTACCTACCCCTTTTGGAACTAAATCACTAACGCTGACACTCTTTGTGTTTATGCCGACATATATTTTCCAAGCTGTTAACCAATTTACAACTTATTTCCGAATGATGCAATCGATTCTTGTGATTAGGCAGGCCAGTTGCAAAATTTATTACTTTGTAAAAGAGTTATTGCTCTCTGAAGGGGAAAAATGTCGCATCTTCAAGGTGACAAACTTTGCCTATAAGCCGACAGGTAATAATTTCTATTTATAATACCTTTCTAACAGTACAAACTGAACAGAAAATTAATAATTCTTCACAGGGAGGCAATTATCAACCGATTATGCGTGGGCTAAACTCGCCCATGTGTTTGCATTTTAAATGAGCTTATCTTAATGTTATCTGAATAACATAGAAAACTCAAGTATTGCTGGAGTAATGTCTTGTTAAATATATTGATAAGTTTTTTATTCCTTACTTGTAGCCATCACAGCCCTCATCATCGTGTCAGGTTATATTTATCGCAACTTTTTCCAAGTTTAAATTATTGAATAAGTATCTGAGTGTCCAACTTAAATGCTTATAATTAAAATGAAATCTCTATGCCTTTTTTTAGCTTATTAAGTAATTATATTTTAAAAGTATTGCTAGAAAACAGTTAAAAGGCTTTCATTGTTTTCGAATATTATTAGGAAATTTAATACTTTCAGTAATCAAAAATCGCTCATTAAAATCAAAATTTCTCTAACACACTTTTTTCTTTAAATTTTAGTAACAAATTTGGATTTTATTACTTTAAGTAGAGATTAAAATTTTTTAAAAAGTTTTGAATATGAACAGTAAAAGTTTTATTTAAAAAAATTTGCCATTCAAAGTTTCGCTTTTTTATAATTTTAGAGTTTTTATTAAGAATTTGGACTAATTATATTATGAAAAGTTATAAACGCCGGTCTTCAAAATTGCATTTAAAAAAAAGCTCTGCTCGCAAGAATAGAAATTGCTAATTTTATTGAGTTAAGTAAAAATTATTGAGTAATATATTTTAACTCTTAGAAGCGTACCATCTTAAGCGGAATAAAAAGAACAAGTTTTCTAATTTTTCTTCTTTAAAAAGGGAATTTAAAACACTAATTTTGTCTATTTAACATCAAGTTTTATTGATGAAGACAAGAAAATTAAATAAAAACATATTGCTTCAATTTTTTTAAACTTTTCAATAGCTTGCGTGGTCAGATAAAAAAAGTCTATCATTTGTCCAAAATTAATATAAAGCATCATATTTCAAAAATTATCTTTACAATTTTTATCTATATATAATAAATTTTTTAAACGAAATAACATTTACCTTTAGGAAAAATAATATTCTCTTCTCAATTCGCCAGTTTTAGTTACTACACAGTTAGCAGTTTAATAACGTATTTTGGCTTTCATAAATGTTCGTTTTCTAAATTAAATATTTACCATGAATTCATAAACATTGCTACTAGTAAAAAATCTGTAATAAAATATGTATTTATATATTATGTAATGAATCTGAATATGACATTAGTTTTTTTCCCATCACGTCAGGAGTTTTTGCAAAACACAATTTTCGAAATTTGTAATATGTTGCAAAACATCGAAAATATGAAACTTATTGGCAGATTTAAAACGGGTTCTTTACTATAAAATGCATTTAATTTAATTAAAGTTATGGCTCATACTTTACAATATCATAACCAAGAACTTCAAGTGTCCATTGAGGATGGGGGGGGGGACAAAAATTTAATGAAAACTACCACAAAATTAGCCTAAATGTAACAAATTAATTTTGGTACACGAAATTTTATATTGATACACTTAATTTAACTTTAATTAAGTGTATCTTAATTATTGATTTCTTAACTTTAAATTTAATTTAATTTTAACCAGTCTTAATGATGATGTATAAAAAATGTCATTTTTCATTTGTGTCGTTGTCTCTTTTGACCAGTCATGCTGTGTTGGAGGCTTTTCCGTCCATGTGCCCTTGTTGGTTCATCGCGGTGCAGAATCCAGCAATTTATGAAAACTGTATCAAAAGAAAGCAAATGTTTCAAATACATATGCAACAAATTTCCAGCCTTGTCAATAGCAAAACTAAAAGAGGGTGTCTTTACGGGTCCAGATATTTGAAAACTTTTCAAAAATGGTAATTTTGAGAAAGAAATGGAAGTTGTTGAAAAAGAAGCCTGGTCTGCTTTTAAAGATGCAGCAATGAAATTTCTGGGCAACAAGAAAGATCTGAATTTTAAATCTATCGTTGAAACCATGCTGCTGAAGTATCCAAATTTAGGCTGTTCCATGAGTTTGAAGTTTCATTTTCTAAATTCACATTTGGATTACTTTCCTGAGAATTTGGGTGCTGTTAGTGAACAGATGGGTGAGAGATTCCATCAGGATATCCAAAAAATGGAAAATCGTTCTCAAGGAAGATGGAATACTTCAATGATGGAAGACTATTGCTGAATGCTGCAACGCGATGAACCAACAAGGGCACATGGACGGAAAAGCCGCCAACTCAGCATGACTGTTCAAAACAGACAACGACACAAATGAAAAATGACTTTTTTTAAATACATCATTAAAACTGGTTAAAATTAAATTAAATTAAATTTAAAGTTAAGTATATAAAATTAAGTGTATCAATATAAAATTTCGTGTACCAAAATTAATTTGTTACATTTAGGATAATTTTGTGGTAGCTTTCATTAAATTTTTGCTCCCCCTTCCTAATGGACTCTTGATGTGCTTGGCTACGATATTGTAAAGTATAAGCCATAAATTTAATTCAATTAAATACAATTTATAGTAAAGAAAAAGGTTTAAATCTGTCAATATGTTTCATATTTTCGATGTTTTGCAACATATTACAAATTTCGAAAATTACATTTTGCAAAAAATCCTGACACGATAGAAAAAAACTAATGTCCTATTCAGATTCAGCTTGGAAAAAATGCATAGCAATCAATAATCAAAAGTTAAAAAACATGACCCATGCAGGCCTGTGTAATTTGTGTCATTCGCAACAGGGACTTCCTTGAATCTTTGGTCGCTAAGTGCAAGAAAAAAACACATATAGTCTTCAAGTTATTAAATTTACGTAGCTAAAGTATTACAGAACATAAAAATTATATAATTTCTTATAAATTTACGATGGATAATATTAGTTATTGATAAGTTTTCTAATATTTGATTTTTAAGTGATAAATGAAAAATTTACTTATCAGTGGAACTAAAGACAACTCTCAAATTTTGCCTGAAGTAAACAGAACAATAAAGTAAAGAAAAAAGAAACCCAACTTTATTTTTATAACTTTTCATTTCTTCAAGAATACTTAGGTTTCGCATTTGTGACGGAACTGCTTATTTTCTGTAATAAATAAAAAATATTTTTTTTTCAAATACAGAAAATTTCTTGTATATCAATACCTAAATTTCATTTTTGATAATGAATCGTCATATGTTAGTTTTTTTTAAATAAAGTTTTCTTTAATTTTTAAAGTTTCTAGTCTACCCATTTTATTTAGACTGATACAAATACATAAGTCTGTATATACATATAAGTCACTGATAAACTGCTATTTCAGCTTATCTAAATTGTAAAAAGTTTAAATTTTAAAGGTACATTTTTTTCAATATCTAACTTTTGATTTTACTTGACATTTTCATTGAAAATTGTATTACTATTGTTTTTTTTCCCTTTTATTTTACCAAAAGATCCTTCTAACTTTATATCTGGAGTCGAAACAAAAATTTGTATGTTTGGTTTTAATTTTCGATGAGGAATCCATCTCTGAACAGTATTTAAAATTCCATTTAATTTGTCTCTTTCTGGATCATATTTACCAAAAATTATTTCTTTTACAAGTATAGTTTATGCAGAAAACTGGAAATTAATTGCTATTACAAGTTTAAAATCACATAATAAATTTTCAAATAAAAAATGTTATGTTATCCGTAACTCATTTTAAAGAATGAATGAGATTTTTCCAGAATAATCCCGATGCTATTAAGCATAAGATTTTAGATTACACACAATAGATAAAAAAATATATGGTTTATAATATTTTCTTATTTATAATTGTAATTCTTAGAAAATCGATTTAAAAATCGGAAGCGTACCTCAACCATAAAAGCATTCTTCAACCACATATCGAAAAAGCAATCTTGCTTATTTACGAAAATCAATAAATGCTAAAAAATTGAATTTCTCATAGCAAATATCCATTTTTAGAAATTCTTAAATTGTTTTTCTTATGCACATTGTCTTTTCTTTTAAATTCGTTTTAACTCCATTTACAACCAAGAACATTTAGACTTTGTCCTCTAGCTTAAAAGAAATTGCACTTTCTTCTTATAATTAACCCACTTTTATTTTTTGGCACCCATTAAACGGCAACCGCAAAAAGAAAAATCGAACAATTGAAACCGCAAAAATGTACTGAAAGACATTTTTTAACGGTTATAAATGGTCAGTTTCTTTGACATCTTGATCAAATGAAATGATAACCTTTGGAATCATATTCAGTATTCAAAACAATAGAAAAATATACCTTGTATCTTATAAAAAAATCTAGAAGAAAACCGGGAGTAAAATTAAAAATCATGGTTTAAACATCTCACGTGCACTAAAGTGATATAACAGACAGACTTTCAACTTCACAATACTGTGGTTTAAAAGCATTTCATTGACAAAGTGACTACAGCTTCTTTTTCTTTTGAATAAATAAATGAATGGTTCTCTCCAAGAAAGTGATTTGTTTTTTAATGAGATGCAGGTGTTCTTTCCGATACTGCTGATAAGTTACATCTGGAGTATTGCTACTATGTTTTTATCCTTGGATAGATGAGCAACAGGAGTTTAAAAATATCTTTTGCATTCGGGATATATCGTTATATCTCATACAAATATATAGAAGCTGTCTCTTTATTATGTAATAGATGTTGGCTGTTCTTCAAGACTACAAAAATCATCAGACGCTTTTCTCACAATTCTAATATCCGCAAATTTTCAACAGAATTTATATAGAATCAATTTATAGATACAGAAATGAATTTAGTATATTGTAGTATATAAAGCAATAAAATTTGTAGATTGTCTTATAAAACTGAAGAAAAGAAACAATTATGAAAAATGAAAAAAGTATCTCCATTAAGTTATCCTATACTAAACGCATTTCATGTTTTTATAGTACCAATCGTTTAGAATTGAAATAAATTGTAAAATAATCAGGGCTTGTTTTAATAAACTTTCTTTATGCTTCTTACAAATCTTTAAGTTTTCAGCTTCATCTAAATTCTGAACACTTAACTAGTGATTTTATAACATATAACATAATTTAACTTTGCAAGGTATCACGTAGAAAATGTCTTATTCCAAATGTTTCATTTATTCATCTATAACGGTCAGATGTCATACTTTATGATTTCCATTCAACGACAAAATCTTTAATATCATTTGTTTTCCCAGTAAAAAAAGCAATTCAAAAAAATTTAAGTTTTTATAGTTGATTGTTATTACTGCAAAGAGTGGTACATTACGCTTGAACATACAATGTATTGCATTTTGAATGACGATGTATATGGACCGATGAAAAATATTCTTTAAAAAATGCAAATGCACTTTTATTTCACAAAACACTGTTCACTTCATCACACTAATGAAGCCGCACCGGTTCTTATAATTCGTTAAAGGCTTCATAAAAAAATATTCTTTGCACCTCTTTCAGATCTATAATTTCTTTATTCGGATCATAAAACTAGTATAAAATCAAGAAGTTAGGAAGTGATAGAGGATCCCTTGCAAAGTAATACTCACAATTAATATTCAATCCGGAGTTTGCAGATTAATTGAAATAAGTAAATTAGGACTATTCCAAACTTCTAACTTTTATCGTCTCTACTCCTACATTTTACAGCAAAAACAAGAAAAATGACAACACAATACAATAATATATTATAGCAGTACCGCAGATGTAACACCTCACTTCATTTTTCATAAATATAATGGAATACAAATGGAACAAAATTATTCCACTATATTTTTTCGAACACAGAACTCAAAATTTCTAAGATAATTTTAAATACTGTATAATACTGTAATACTGTAAAAATAAAAATACATAAAAATACTGTATAATTTTGCATTTTCAAATAAATTTAAAATAAATAATAAACAATCTCTTTTACATTGAAACTATGCAAAATAAATATAATACCAACTTAGAATAAAAATTCTGCTAACTATAGGACGTAATCTAAAATTTTCCAAAGTGATTTGTTTTAAAAAGAATTATAACTAAAGAAAAAACTACACCCAGTTATTTGAACTAATTTTTTGAAATAATGTTTAGTAAAATTAAACTAAAAAGTAAGTTATATCCAAAGAAGAAAATCAATTATTCTATTCGCAGCTAATGCATTGAAATTTTTCTAATTTAAATGCGAATAAAAATTATCTATATAATTTAGGAAAAATCAATATTTAGTGAATTCAATAGTAGAAAATTCACTCATTTTTTGTTCAAGTATTATACTAAACATTAGAATGACACAATATAATTTTTAACATACTTAATATCCGAATGCACTAGAAGGATTAAATTCCATTAAAGTGAGTCAGTGGGTTTCCTTCTCTGATAAATCTAATTATTTTTCATCATCAACATGGAAAATAGCAGGAAAAAATCCTCAATAACTATTTTCTGAGTCCTCATCTCCGATTGTTGTCTTTCAATGTTTCTAATAATTATCTGTTTCATTTTTCGAACTAATTATTAGTTTAAACTTTTTTTGCCTAGGTAGTGTCACATGCAAATTTAAATATGAAATAAGGAATTGTTAAAATTCATTCTGCTCTTAAGGGGTATAGACTAACGTCACGTTAAGCTTATTATCGTTTTGAAATATTCAGAATGGATGCTATATATAAGTATTTTCGAACAAAAAAACCTTACATAATACATATGTCTATATATCTATATCTATCTATCTATCTATTTATATATATATATATATATATATATATATTTGTAGTTTTAATATTTTTGTGGATTACTAAGATCAGTGAAAGATTTCCATCTATATTTACTACTTTATTACTTATTTCAGAACGGTTTCCATATTAATAAACATAATATTTCAATCAATTTATCAATGTTGAATCATATTGAAGCCTTAAATTAAGGGATGTGTACTCTTTTCGTCATCTTATTCGCCATTTTTTTCAAGTAATCTGAAGAATCTAAATAATGGTTGTTTATTTTGTTTTCTATTTAGAGAGTAACTAATGTGCGCACATTACTTTGACTAATAGTTGATTTTAAAAATGGTGTGATTAGTTTAAATTCTGGAAAAAAAATTCGCCAATGGTTACAGAAATTAACCTATTTAATAGGAATCTCAGCGAAATCCATAAATTTGGATAAAGTATTAGGTTGTTCGGAAAGTAATTTCGTTTTTTCCTCACAAAGGATTTAATTGCATTTTTCGCACCCAATTTCATACTTAAACCGCAAAATCATTTTATGTTTTAAGAGCTGATATAGCAAGGCTTGAGTGTGAAAAAGTGCAGCTGATTCTTCGCAGTAGGTTTTGGATGGTGCCCTTTTAAATATGGAGAGCAATAAACAGCATTTTCGTCATTTTTTTCTTTTTTGCTATAAAAGGTAAAAATGCTGTTCAAGCCAAAAATAAATTAGCCAATATGTGTGGAGAAGATGTGTTAACAGTACATCAGTACCAGAACTGATTTGCAAAATTTTTCCTTCAAATGAGGAGGCCAAAAACCACCTCGATCAGTTTTTTTTTACAGCAAAAACCAAAACTTTTATGAGCGTGTAATCATGTTACTACCAAAAATATAGCAAAAGGTATTAGACCAGAATGGCAATTTTATAATTTAATAAATAATTTATTCATTAAACGAAAATTTCTTTTCATTTTGACAAAAAAATACGAAATGACTTTCCGAACAACCCAATACTTCGAGTTTCTTTTCGGAAAACATTAAGAGAACTTGTCTTGTTTGTGTTCTGAAAAAAAAAAAAGTTGATGCTCGTTAATACAAAACATAATGCATGTTCGTTGATATCTTATGCAGATAACATAGTAAAGTAAATCAAACTTGAACATTATTTTTAATTTCTTTTTTGTTTGGTAAAGTCATTATATTAGATAGAAAAACCTAAGTTGTTCAAATCATTCACATGTTAAGCCAAACATCCGCTACGTATCGCACGAGCACCCCTTAATGTTCAACGCCCTGTGCAGCGGTTTAGGCTGCACATTTCTGGAGCCTGCTCTGTATTAAATTCTCATTCAACGAAACGTAATGTCTCATTATTTATCAAAAGCATGCACACTAAGGGAAAAAACTAGAATATGCATTATTTTTTAACTATATTTATTAAAAAATGATACCTCATTCGTTAAAATTTTAAAACAGGTGAAAAAAAACAGGCTTTTGAAAATTCGGCACTAAATTCTCATATGTTAAATAATAGTAGAGCACTTATGTTGTATATGTATCATTTTATTCAGTATTTGATCTATATGAAATCAGAAATGCATATTCATTGTATATAATCAATTCAAAAATATATAGAAAAAATGATGAATTTCAAAAAAATAATTCTTATTCAATAATAACAGAAGCTTTATAACCTTTAAAATGCCAAACTTTTATTAAATATTCTTGTTATTAAAATACACAATCAAAACTTTTAATAAAATTTTGTAATCCCACTGTAAGTGAAACCCGCGAAAATGATCTTACTCATTAATAGTTTTTTTACTTAATATTTTTTGAAGTTGTTATGGTTTTATTTTACTCGGATATTTCTCTTGTAAATATGCTTAATTCTGTTCTATTACATTCAGAAAATTCTGATTTTGATTTTAAGAAATGGAAAAATTCAATAAAGCATTAAAATTACAAACAAAAACTACAGGCGATGGAAATGAAATTTCCCTTATGAAACGAGAAAGAAATTCTGTCATTAAAGTAATGATCAATTATATTACACATTCTAAGGTATAATTATGAATGCGATTCATTTAAAATAAAATAGATGAGGAGATTTTTAACTATAGGTCTGTCAATTATTGTAAGACTTATAAATACATTAAGAAGAATCTCGAAATTAGGCAACAAATATCAACTTGAAATTTTTAAAACATTTCAATACAACTGAAATGGCAAATAAAATCTTTGTTTCATTTTGAAACTTGCTGATATAAACATATATATACTAAATAAT